>VYZQ01064484.1:17530-61238 GCA_013400655.1 Mystacornis crossleyi | reverse complement strand
AAGAACCAGGCCTTTCCATCATTCCTCCAAGCTGGTTTTTGCAAGGACACGGAGATGACAACCAGGACTGGCGAAGGGTGGTTTTGGGAAAGATTTCTCTGGACATTTTTGCAGGAAACCCCTCTGAGCTGGGGATTTGGGCTGGTGTTGACAGTTCCTGCTCTCTTTGGTTCTATTTTTCTGTCTTTTGAATGTTGCAGTGACTGTGGGATATTTTATCTTCCCATAAATTTAAATTACTGCTTTCACTGAGCACCTACGGGAGATTTCCAAGAGGAAAACTGCTGTGACCTCGGTGGGTTTGCAGGGAGTGTTTCACCAGCCATTAGGGGTGGTTTATGATTTAATCCATTTTAAACTCTTCCTGTAAGTACTTATATTTTCCACTTAATTGTATCCATTTGATCCTCAGCAGTCCTTCAGGAGACAAAGTTATTGGACCATTATCTAGTCATGAGGCATTGATTTGTGCTATATAAAGAATGTATGGATCGTGCTCTTTTAAAACTGGAAGACCTCTTTGTTCTTCATCTTGTAAATGGGAGAAGACTTTTCCCTCTGTGAACTTCAGGCTGAAATCTGTCCAGATCACAATTTTTATTTGGTTATTTTGAACAATATGCTGCTTACAACAGCCTTAGAAATGGGATTTGGGTTTTCCTTTGCGCCTTTGAATGATATTTTTAGTCTGATGAAGTGATGTTCCTGAAACGAGAGGAGAGGGGCTATTTACGGGATGGAGTTGGATTTTGTTCAATAAAACATTGTGTTAAAGGGGAGTTGCCAGTGGATGTGACCAAGGGAATTGGCAAAACTGGGTAAGCATTTCCAGAGGTCGCTGTCTGTGGTGTCTCCTCAGCACCATCAGCTTCAGCAGGGTGAACTGCAGCTGCAATTAGAGCCTGGAAAGTGTCAGGAATTCTGATGTCCTCCTGCTCCAGTAATTTAGCTCAGGGATAAACCCACGGCTGGGATGCACTGACTCACACACAACACCTTCCTCAGGGCACTCCTCCTCCTGGCTGCAGGCACGATTCAAGGGTGCTTTTCAACTGTTTTTAGAACAAATGTCAATTATTGGTATGAACTGGTGCTCAGGGATTCAGTGTGAGGGTGAGGTTATGGCAGGACTCTCGTATTTTAAACTCATCAGCTGATGGCATGATTGTGCTGAAAATTTTTCTTCTAGGTCCACTTAAGTCAGAAACCAGTGCCAGGACCTCACCTCCCTCACAGGGAAGAATTCCTTCCCAGTGTCCCATCCATCCCTGCCCTCTGGCAGTGGGAAGCCATTCCCTGTGTCCTGTCCCTCCAGCCCTTGTCCCCAGTCCCTCTCCAGATCTCCTGGACCCTCTTTGGGCATTGAAGGGGCTCTGAGCTCTCCCTGGAGCCTTCCCTTCTCCAGGTGAGCACCCCCAGCAGATCTGTCTCTTCCTGAAAGTTCTATCGCCTAAAAAAAAATCACAGTTTAAATGAACGTGGTGGAAGCCATCCCTGTCCCAAGGTGCTGCTGGTTGCAGAGGGCAGGATGGGAATCCACAATTCTCTCGAATGGCCGAATTTATGGGCTTGGGCTCACCCTAATAAAGCAGAAGGAGGAGCAGTAAAAAAACAGATGTATCAGGCTGAAAGGGCATCTTCAGCCCTGCTGCCTGCGGGAAAAGGTTCCTGTGAAGGGCAGGAACAGCCCTTGGAGGAAAGGTCTCCCTGGGCCTCCCGAGAGTGATGGGAATGCTCATCTCTGGCTTGTGACTAATTAACGCTCGCCACAAATCTTCTGATCGTCTTTGCAGGCTCTGGAGCATCCCAACCCTTCACAGCCATTTATTCCTCTGCCTTTATCTGTGTTAATATCCAGCAGATCCGTTTGCTGCTCCCTGGTGATTGCTCTGCCCGTGGCGCACGAGGCTGGGGGTTTGTTTGAGGCATCAGGAGTGATGTTCCTGCTAAGATTCCTTCTGCTTAGATGGCACTGGGAGGTCACAACCAGTGCCTGAGATAATCCTGCCTGGCACTGGACACGGGCACAGCTTCCAGTTAGTGCATTCTGCGAGGGTGGGGACATTCCTGTGGTGATGGTGGAATGCCTGGAAGTGTTCAAAGAGAGAGTGGAGGTGGCACTTTGTGGTCTGATTTAGTAGCAGGGCGTTATTCAGTCAAAGGTTGGAACTGATGATCCTGGAGATATTTTCCGGGTCCAGGATTCTTTGGTGGTTGTGTGGACCACTGGGACATCACCCCCAGCTCACGTTCCAGTTAAGGACGGAGCTACAAAAGGAAGATTAAACATTCCTGGCTGCAACCTTGACCCGATTTGTGCGGGTGATTATTTGTACAACTCCATCCTTCTCATCCTTCCGTTCAATCCATGCCGTATCCCGGGAGAGTCTGTAATTCCTGCCCTCTGTGTGCCACTGCCACCACTTATTTTCAGAACTAACCTGTTGTCACTGCTGCTTTCTCTGTCTATTTTTGGAAGAGGAAGGTGAGTTCAGAGGTTCTGGCTGTGCATGAGATGGGTAATGGCTGCATTTGTCCTGTCGTGCTTCAAACGCATCCCAGGAATTTAAAATTATTCCCAATATTCCCAGGCATGCACATTACTCCAAATACATCCTGATAAATTATTCATGTTTAATGTGTTTATTATGCCCATGTACAGGCACACCAGTAAAGTGAATCATTTTTGGTAAAAGGAATCTTACTTTGTATTCTTCCCACTTTGCCCTTATCACTAATTTTGAGGAATGTCCTTTGCACAGCTCAGCTGGGATTGGGATTTAACTGGGAACTGAGTCTTCATCTGCTTTGGAGCTCATTTGATTCTATTAAAGAGTGTTTCTGTTTGGTTCTTGAGCAAAAAATGCTCATAATAAGAAATATCACACAGATTTGGTCCCATCATTCCTGAAATTCACAGAATCTCAGAGTATCCCAAGTGGGAAGGGACCACAGGGATCATCCAGTCCAGCTCCTCATCCTGCCCAGGACACCCCAGCAATCCCACTCTGTGCCTGGAGCATTGTTCAAATATTTTCTGGTTAAAATCCACGGTTTTGACCCACCTGTCTCACCCAGAGACTCTGTACCCTATGGATCTCATCAGCAGTGCCCACCAATCCATACCCTCCTTTTCCAAGCTGAATTTTCTGCATTCCAAAATCCTTTTTCTTTCTAATCTCTAATGAATGTTGCTGCTGTACTTTTCTAGGTGTTTTTTTTTTTTTTTTTAATCCAGAGTGGTTTAATTTACTACCAGTGCAAATATGTCTCAAACTATTGCTAAACTCCAGCTGACAGCACCTTATGCTAATGTGGCAAATAATAAGACCGCTTTGTTATCAAGGAAATAATTTAAAATACATCAAGAAGAATTCATTATAATCCGTTATAAAAGCAATAAGAAAAGGAAGATAGCTTTTCACAAGGCCATAAAACATGGATGGTGGAGTTCCCCTTACAGCACAATCAAACCAGGAGTAAATGATGCCATACAATCAGCCTTGCCATCCTTAATTGCTTAATTAACATTGGATTTTAAAGCAGAATTTTAATATAAGGTGCTGCAGAGATTCAGCGGAGATGAAATGTAGGCAAGTGAAGTAATTTTTAATGTGTTTACTGCAGACCTCGTGTCAGCCTTTGCTGCAGCTGTTTGTGCAAGCATCAGCTTTGGCTCCTGATTCCCAACATTGTAGGGCAGGACACGCCAAAATATTCTGGATTTCCGAGCTGCCACCCTCCCAGGTAATTTGTCAGAAAGAGTGATAGGATCAGCATGGATCAGCACGGATATTTTTAGAGGAATATTTATTTATTACTCCACGGTGTCACCATGGGATGGCATCCAGGGATCCAGGAACTGAGCCTTTAACAGCAGAAATGGGGCCCAGATAAAAAGTGTCTTCAAATGTGGAGTGGCGTGTTGTGGAGCTTAAATTAATTCAGTAATTAATTAAGTGCTATGGGGTCTTTTCCTGAAAGGAGCCCTGTGTGGCGGTGCTCTGGTTGTATTTGTAGAACTGAGGTGGAATCTCACAAAGGGTTATTTGCTTCCTAAAACGCCCTGAAAAAAAAGTTGTAGCCAGGTGGAAGTCGAACTTTTCTCCCAGGTGAAAGTAGGAAATGGCCTCGGGTTGCACCAGAGGAGGTTTAGGTTGGAGATTAGGAAAAATTCCTTTGTCAAAAGGGTTGTCAAGCATGGGAATGGGCTGCCCAGGGAAGGTTGGAGTCACTGTTCCTGGAGGTGTTCGGAAAAATGTGTGGATGTGGTGTTTAGGAGCATGGGTTAGTGGGACACCTGGCATTGTTGGACTGGATGACTTCGGAAGCGTTTTCCAACCTGAATAATTTTGGGGTCATGGCTTGGAAAGGCTGCACAAGTTCTANTTTTATTTATTTATTTATATATTATAATAGTAAAGTTATTACAGGCTTGTAACAATGAAATTTAACCAGATTTGATCTCTTATTTTGGAAATTCCAGGAGATTTTTTTAAGGCTGATCCTAGTCCGTGTTTAAGCTGTGAAATAATTGTTCAGCTCCTGGGAACAGCTTCCGTGGGAATTACTGGGCTGGTGGCTGCACCAAGGCCAGGTGACACCTCTGCCTGTGCCCAGGGGCAGTCTGGAGACTGGATGAGTCAGTTACGTGGGAAAATCGCATCCACTTTTTTATTTCCCAGTTTCTGAGGCAGTTCTGCCTCAAAAAAATGGATTTATAGGAGGCAACACCGTGGTAGCTCTCATTTATTTATTTATTGAGCTGCAGGATAAAGCATTTGGGAATTCATGGGTTAGAGGCACGTGTGCATCAGGAATTCTCTAAAGCCCATCGCAGACATGGAAATTCCAAAAGAACAACCAGGAAACCCAAGAGGGGCATCGGTTTCNGTGGAATCTCACAAAGGGTTATTTGCTTCCTAAAACGCCCTGAAAAGAAGTTGTAGCCAGGTGGGAGTCGAACTTTTCTCCCAGGTGAAAGGAGGAAATGGCCTCGGGTTGCACCAGAGGAGGTTTGGGTTGGAGATTAGGAAAAATTCCTTTGTCAAAAGGGTTGTCAAGCATGGGAATGGGCTGCCCAGGGAAGGTTGGAGTCACTGTTCCTGGAGGTGTTCGGAAAAATGTGTGGATGTGGTGTTTAGGAGCATGGGTTAGTGGGACACCTGTCATTGTTGGACTGGATGACTTCGGAAGCGTTTTCCAACCGGAATAATTTTGTGGTCACGGCTTGGAAAGGCTGCACAACAAGTTCTGCTTTCATTTTGCTCTTCTTGTGAGCGGTTTGGCTTGGTGGTTGTTTTTTTGGGGGTTCTTTGGTTGGCTTTTTTTGGCTTTTTTCGGTTGTTTTGGGCGTGGTGAAGCCCAGAGACTGTGAAAAGCAGGCTGAGTCTGTATCAAACCTCTCCCATTTTACAGTGCTCCTACTCAGTGGTTTCGGTGCCTCGGTGACACAGCCATACATCAACATCCTAAACTCGGCGCCAGGTCCGGGATAATCTATGGATTTACAGGTGACACGTTCCCAGATGGGGGCTGATGGAACACTCCTTTGACTGATGGGTTGCAGCTCCTTTGTCACTTGGAATTAAGCAAATAAATTAGCTCCGAGTTTTGCGTGGAGTGAAATGCAGCTGGAATGGGAGGCACATTCCCAAGCAGAGGTGTGGGGGCTTTGCAAAAATTCAAAGTAATCAATTTAAAGTGCAGTTAAGATATAATTTTCAGTTACCCTGTTTGCTCCAGTCCTGCAATCCCTACTTTTCTGAGCCACTTATGAAATAACACTTTACTGGGGGTTAAGGAATTGTTGCAGAAAACAAAGCATTTTATTTATTTATTTATATATTATAATAGTAAAGTTATTACAGGCTTGTAACAATGAAATTTAACCAGATTTGATCTCATATTTTGGAAATTCCAGGAGATTTTTTTAAGGCTGATCCTAGTCCGTGTTTAAGCTGTGAAATAATTGTTCAGCTCCTGGGAACAGCTTCCGTGGGAATTACTGGGCTGGTGGCTGCACCAAGGCCAGGTGACACCTCTGCCTGTGCCCAGGGGCAGTCTGGAGATTGGATGAGTCAGTTACGTGGGAAAATCGCATCCACTTTTTTATTTCCCAGTTTCTGAGGCAGTTCTGCCTCAAAAAAATGGATTTATAGGAGGCAACATTGTGGTAGCTCTCATTTATTTATTTATTGAGCTGCAGGATAAAGCATTTGGGAATTCATGGGTTAGAGGCACGTGTGCATCAGGAATTCTCTAAAGCCCATCGCAGACATGGAAATTCCAAAAGAACAACCAGGAAACCCAAGAGGGGCATCGGTTTCAGGACAAGCTCCCGTCACTTTCTCCCTGTCAGCCACAAAGGCTTCCTGTGGACGCATCCCTGAGCCCCCCAAAAAAGTACTCTGGTAGTAAAATGTCCTTTTGCAACTTCCTAGGGCTCCCCAAAAGTGAAAAAAGAGGGAAAAACAAAAGTATGAAATCCTGCCTTTTCCTTTGACCGTGTAAAACCTGCCAAAATCGCAGCCTGACGCCAAAATTCTGTTTCTTGCAGTTAAAAATATCTATTCTCCTACGCTTCTCTTGGAAGCACATTCCAAAGGAAAATGTTTGGATGGAAGACTTGAAAAATAATTATTTGTTTTCCTGCAAGACACCCTGTGCAATCTAAGCAAGTAGAAATAGCACTCCTAAAATAGGAAGCATTGTTTCTATTTGTGCTGCTTCATCAACTGAACCACTTCATGATCCTGTTTCTTTATCAAGGAGACATTTAAATCGAGGAAATGATTTTTAATACTAGGACAGAAATTAATTTCATGCATCTGCTGGCAAATGCCTACTATCAAGAACCGGGTAAACAAACATTTGCACATCTGCTCCTGCTCTGTGACAACAGGATTCAAATTAGAAAGGAAGTTGGGGTTTGCTTTTTAACTTTTAAAAGGCTGTAGTTTGCCATTTAAAACGTTGTGAAGCGCAATAGAAGAACAGGAGATCATTTTGTAGGGAGACGAGGGAGAAAAATGTCCTTGGTGGTGATATTATGAATTTTTAGTAGGAGATGCTGCTTTTTAGTTTAGTGTATTTCAGTGTGGTGTTTCAGCAAGTCCAAGTCCTGCACGCGGGGTTATTGGGAGAAGTGTCTCCAAAGATGTTCCTCACCATTTTTTTTTTTTTTTGGATTTGTGTGGTAAAATCTGAGGAAGAAAATCAGTGTCTTTCAGGCTGCTCTGGTTATTGGAAATGTCCTGTTCTTGACGAGCTGTAGCCATAAACTTGGAAATTCCTGGGGCGGGAAGGCAGAGGAGCTGCTGCTGCTGGAGGTGAGAGCAAGCCAAGAGCAGCAGGACTGTGCTCTTCCTGCTCTGAAGTTTTTAGGAAATTTCTAGGTCTTTCCATGGCTGTTGCAGCTACCTTTTGTGTGGAATAAAGGTATTGGGTGAGTAGGAGCAGCTAAAAAGTGTTGGTGCAGACTGAAATAAAAATCTCATTAGCTCACAGAGACCAAACACGTTTGGTCAGAGAATCGTGGAGTGGTTTGGGGCGGAAGGGACCTTAAATCCCTTCTCATCCCACCCCTGCCATGGGCAGGGACACCTCCCACTGTCCCAGGCTGCTCCAAGCCCCAGGGTCCAGCCTGGCCTTGGACACTGCCAGGGATCCAGGGGCAGCCACAGCCACACCCTGTACCAGGGCCTGCCCACCCTCCCAGCCAGGAATTCCTTCCCAATAACTGATCCCAACTTGCCTGCTGTGAGTTTGAATTCGTTCCCCCCTTGTCCTAGTCCACCGCTTGAGAAAGCTGTTGGCTAAAAAGACTCATTTTGGGAGGTTTTGGCTTTACCCTGTTTGCTTTCTCAGGTGTCAGATGACACACGCTGTGTTTTAGGCCACAGGGTACAGTGGGAAACAGTCTCTGAAGAGCATTTTGCCTAAATACTCCTGCAGTGTGTGCTGAATAGAAATTAAATTTCCTTTGGCTGTAGCTTTACTCGTGGAGTGTATTTTGGATGGTGGTGATATTCCAGGAACAGCCATAGAGGCACCAGAAAAGATGGGAATATCTCCATAGGAAGGGTTGTGCCAGACAGCTGATTGCACCCTATAAATAGAGATTTAAATATGGTTTAAGTAGTCTGTGGAAGGCATCATTTAAATCAGTCACAGACACATGCAGTACAAGCATAATAACATATTTTTTCTCTGACAGCGACTGAAGTTAATGCTCAGGTTGGATTTTTCGACATCTGGCTCCTTGCAACACATCCCAAAAAAGTCCTAACAAAGCAAGGACCCTGATCTTGTTCAACAGATCGAGCTGAAGAGCAAATAAAGCCTTTGTGGCAGGAGCTGTACGTGATCAGCTGTGATCTCCCGGGTGCAGGCCACCCTTTAACTGCATTGCTGAAAGAAAACCAGGGAAAAACCCCATCCTAAATCTAAGCCAACTTAAAGGTAGCACTGCTTTCATATCCTCAAAACCACGGAGGAGGAAGGTTAGGGAATGATTGATTCTTTTTTTGAAAATACAACTGATGTTTTTAAGATGCACTCAGAAATTCTCCTGGTTTTCTTGTTCTCCTGTGGCCTGTGTCCTTAATATAAAATATCCCAGAAGGTAAATAATGGATCAGAGGTGGCATTCCCAGAATTTCTCCTCACATAATAAGCAGGAAACCAGAGCATTTTTTACCCGTTAACTGCAGTAAGAACATTTCTACTTTCCTTGAAGTCAACGAGACCTTTCCCATTATCCTCCTGTGGGGCCCGGATCTCACCCTGGAATTGCTGAGGTAGAGTCTGACACAAATCCAATTGGAGTCCGTGGAATCTCTCCTCCTGATTTTAGTGGATTTTGCCCCGGGGCCAGAATGGACATGATGTTAATATTACATCAGTGGAGACTCAAAATGCTGAACCCTCATTTTGTTACTCCTAGACAGTAAAATACAGTTTGTTAGTGAGAACGAGACAGATTTTCATTTGGGCTGTTGTGAACCCTCTGACTCTGCCTTCAGAGGAATTTGAGGATGCTCTGCATTTTTTAAATTTAAACCCCAAATTTTTTAAATTTAAACCATGCAACCCAATTGATGGTTGAACGTCGTACACAAAAAAACTTGCATTTCAGCCATCCCAATTTGGCCTAAAACAAACAGAAATATATTTTTTTCCAAATTAAAAGCGCTAAATCTTAATAGAAGGAAAAAAAAAGTATCGGGCACAAATGCCTTGAATTAAAATAACTGTTTTTGGATGGGTGAAACAGAGCATGGAGTAAATCTCCTCAAATAAAATACCAGCACTCTGGAGGATTAGTTGCATGCTCTATTTCCCCCTCACAAATGTGCCGGGGAGTGCTGGGCACTCACCCTTGCTCTGCTGGAGTCAAGGTGTGTTATCTCCCTGATGCAGATACACCCAGTCCTCGTCAACCTGTTGAACCCGGGGCTTTCAGGCCGTAGCTGTTTATTAGAGGTGACAAAGCGATCTCACTGCTGGAAAATAATAATAATGTTTTTCATACAAGCAAATGCAGCCGTGCGCTAGGGCAACATGTGGTGCACTCATTAATTTGGAGCCCCTCTTTTAAACTGGCTGTAGCTGAGGGGTTCGCATCTTGTTTTGTTTCCTGGCTGGGAATTGGGGTGCTCTGGGAGCTGAGTGTCCTCCCAGCCCCCAAGAAAGGAGCTTTATCAGCCCTTCAGGGATGAACAAGTTGTTTCTCACTCCTTACCTGCTCTGATGTCTTGAGGTGAAAACGTGTGCCAAAGAGACGTAGAAAACAGAAATCTGCCATGAAATTCTGGTGTGTCCTCGGTGTCTTACACAGAAGTTGACCTTTCCACAAAACTAAATCAGGAAAAGTCAGCGAGAGCAAGGCAGAGGACGTCATTTGTCACTCTCTAAACCCCGGCTGTGCCCACAGCTGGAGCATCCTGAGCTGTCTCCATCCCTGCACCTGGGGAAGGGCACGGGAAGTCACAGAAGTCACCAAAGAAGGTGAGAGAAGTGATCAAGGCCTGGAGCAGGAGGCGTGGGAGGGATATGCTGCTTTGCTTTGCAGGGGAGAAACCCGAGCACCGTGACTGAGTCACAAACCCATGGTGTGGGGGGGATTTTCAACAGATTGCACTTTTTAAAAATTATTTCTCTGTGTATGGATTCTGAAACTCATCACCTTTCTGTATTTTCCTATTTCGCACGTTGTATCTTTATAAACTGTACACATAATTTTTCTCTTTAAAGAAAACCTGCACGCCTTGGGGCTGGCGTTGGAAGTAGTTAAATTAAATGCTCTTTTCATGGTGAAATAAGGGCAGTGGAGAAGAGTGCTTAAAGAAAGAAACTGTAAAGCCATCAGTACATTATCTGCCTCCAAGGTTTGACCTCACAGCAGGGCAGCTAAATCCATCCAGCAACTAAATGATTTTACTCTATAAAAGTCTTTGGAAATAGATTTTTTTTTTTTTTTTTTTTGGGAACATATCAGAGCAGAGGAATTGATTTTTGGAAAGAAAATAAGCTCCATAGTGTAAATTATGTTAATTGTTGAGTAAAATGCCAATATTAGAGGTATTTAGGCCCACTTATGTGGAGATGATCTGTTAAAACTCCTGCCCTCTTGTAGTTAAATATATATTGAATACAAATTTAAGGAGTTGTTTAATGTGTTTTGTTTTTTTTTTTCCCAGAAAATGGGATTGGATTTTAGAACAAATGGTTGCAATAAGCAGGGTGAGATTTGTTACTTGACCTAATTAACCCACCCGGTGTTATTCTAGATATTTTTTCTCAACCTCCATGGAAGCCTCATTCTTCTTTCTCCAGACAAGGAATACTCATGGAGAATTTTCACTGGATCTGGGAGGAAAAGCAGAACGAGGTGGTTTTGGTCAGTGCTTCTTCCTGGGAACACAGAGAGGGGGAAGAGCGAGAAAATGGCAGAGTGGGAAAAAACCCATCAAATGAACCAGTCTGATTTGCAAACAGAAAGAGAAACCTTGCCAAATAATTCGGTGCACGAGCTGGAGCAGCTCTTAGGGGTTATAACGTGTAACTCGGATTTATGTAACCTGTAATTCAAGCTGACACCGACTTTGCCACCACTGGGAGGGTCATTTTGTGCTGTTCTTGAGCAATCCCGACACCGAAAAAACCATCCCTCATGCCACAGATTTAATGCTCACAGCTGACACTGCGCTGAAAAAATAGCTTTAATTTTGGGGGGAATCATTTAAAAAAAAAAAAATCTTTGCTGGTCGTCAAAATCATCTTTGTGTCTCTTGGTGCTTTTTGAGGGTGGTGTCGGAATTTCAGGGTTTTGTTCCAAATTCCTGTTTGCATTTTGGATCTTGTTTGAGGAGCTGGAGCCAAAACCCAACTGCTGGTGTTTAGTGCTGTCCTGCACCACTGGTTTTTGTCATTTGAGGATTGCAAAGGATTTTCTCCTGGTTTTTGGCATCTGTAAACGTGGCACGCGCTGCCCAAATCAAGGGCTGTGCGTGTGTGTAGCAGAATTAGCAGAACTGAATCCAAGCTAAAATATGAGAGAAAAAAAATCAAATATTGATGAAAGAAGACCTTAATTTTCCCAGAAACTTTATCTGGAGCACTGCCAGGCTGCTTTAATCCTCATGCCCAGAGCCCAGGCAAAGTGAGAGATGGGATGGAAATGGTTTTTCTGGTGAAACCTCCCCCAGTCCCCACCACTGTGCCCCAACAACTCTTCAGCATCTTCTGTCTGCTGACCAAAGGGACTATTTTTAAAAAATTGTTAATTCCTTTTTATTTTTCCATGTGCAGTTTAGTTAATCCGCAATAAAAATTTCCATTTATTTCTAGAGGAGTTTGCTCCTGCTCCTGTTGCTGGCTGAGGGAAGAAGTGCCATGTCCAGAAATGGGGACGGAACCATCATTAGTGATTGCATGGAAACATTTTGAAGTGTAAGAGTTGGATTCCTTCTTCCCTTTCAGTTCTATTTCAGTTTGATTCTAGGCTTTTTTAATGTGAGGGATTTATGGTTTATGCACCAAAGGAAAAGGACGGTGTTTGCTAAGGTCTGAAACAACTTTCCATTTTTCATCCTCTGAATCCCAGGATGGTTTGGGTTGGAAGGGACCTCAAAGCCCGTCCAGCCCCACCCCTGCCATGGGCAGGGTCACCTCCCACTGTCCCAGGCTGCTACAAGCCCCAGTGTCCAGCCTGGCCTTGGGCACTGCCAGGGATCCAGGGGCAGCCACAGCTGCTCTGGGCACCCTGTGCCAGGGCCCCATCACACTCACAGGGAGGAATTCCTTCCCAATATCCCATCTGTCCCTGCCCTCTGTGAGTTTGAAGCCATTCCCTGTGTCCTGTCCTCTGTGCCCTGTAAATTGTCCCTCTCCATCTTTCCTGCAGCTCCTTCGGGTACTGAAGGCCACAACTGGGTCACCCCAAAGCTTCTCTTCTCCAGCTAAACCATCCTGGTGCCTCTTTCTGACTCAGCCCCGCTTCAGTTCCCTCAGAAAGGTCAGAACATCCAGACTCGTGGTGTTTTTTATTGTAGGAGCTCTTGCAGAATTTCTGCTTCAAGTTTTGGTAATATTTCAAATGGGAAATATAATTGTGTTTGCTCTTTCCTCTTCGCATCTGCACATCTCAGAGATGGCTCTGTCCCATAAATTGTGTTCTGGGAGTTCTGTGCTTCACTTCACCTGTGGAAGGGGACACAAAAGTGAGCCTGGCTGTAGGATTTTGGTGCAAATTCCTACTAATTTCTACAGAAAGAGCTCAGAAGTTAGCCTCTTCTGCAGGACACAACTTTCCAAGGTCTTGGTAAGATGGAATTTTACACAAATCTGGATAACATCAAGCACAAAGCTGACTTGGGGGTATTCTTTGTCACCCAGGACTTTTTGAACTCACTCTTCTCCATGAAAGTCAAATAAACCCCAAACATTTTGAATTCCAGTGCTAACACTCACTCACTTTTTGTGAGCTCTCCTGCCAAGCTTTGCAGACGACACCAGAAGTGTCCAGCTCATTTCGGAAGAGCCTGAGATGTGTGTGCCTGGATATTTGGATTAATAATTTGCATATATTTAGGTGGCAGCATGGATAATGTGCTTCAGGAAAGTTGGGAGTGTAGTTTATTAGAAATATTTGGTGATAAATTATTTATTGAGAGAAGTAAGTCAATTCTGAGCTCCTTGTCTGTAAACAATCCAAATATTGATTCTCAGGAATTATTGTACTAATGAGCTAGAGCCTAATTTATCAGAATAACATGAGGAACTGTGCAGCTAATAATGCTCATTATTAGAGTGAAATGATCAAATTAATGTTCATGTAAAAGCAACATAATGAAGGTAAGAATGATAACTGTGTATCGATGTGTCTGAGAAATATTGGCAGAAAAAAAGAGGTATATCCAGGAAAAAAAAATCGTGGAAATTCTGACACAGAGAGATGGATAATCTTTTAAAAATATCACAATAAATACATCTATGGAGAGCAGTAGAGGGGAGGTCTAGCAGATGTTGTTTTGCATTCTGGCTCTGAGATTCCAGCTCCAAACCGAGATTATAAATCCCAGCTCTCGGATTTCTGCTGCAGTCACAACATCAACGGTGCTTAAAGCAGAAAGGCACTGATGGAATTTTATGCAACACATAAGTAGGTGTGTAATTGCACAAAATGCTAATGAGCACTCGGCAAATTAAGGACGGGTCTGCACGGGAGGCTCGGGAGCTCTTACGGAAGTTGTTTATTCCAATAATGACTTCTGAGCGGTCAGAGTGCCCTGGGAGTGGCTTTTTACAGGAGAATAAAAAGCCATGCCACTCTAGAATAATCTTTAGTCCTCTTAGTGTCACTGTCCATGTGATCAAGGAGAAGGGAGGCTGCCCAGGGGGTTAATCACTGCTTTAATGGGAAATTTCCTCTGGAGAGATGGGAAAGGTGGGATAGGGACCTGCCGAGGTGAGGCTGCAGCTGCTCCCAGCCAACTCAAGCTGCTTTAATTTAACCCTCGTTTAGATTAGCTGGAATATGAGTTAGTTTAGGATAATGGGGAGATTGCATTAATAATGATTAACATTAAATCCCCCCCTTTGGAACACTGGTGTGGGATTTATTTTCAGAGAAGTTTATTCTTTCTTAAAAAGCCCTGGGAAGGCGTTGCTGAATGAGAGAGAATTAGGCAGGTTGAGAGCATTAGGAATAAACTGCTGCTGGCTCAGAGGTTCCACAGACAGGAGTCAGAGAATCGTGGAATGGCCTGAAGGGACCTTAAGGATCATCTTGCTCCACCCCTGCCATGGGCAGGGACACCTTCCACTGTCCCAGGCTGCTCCAAGCTCCATCCAACCTGGCCTTAGACACTGCCAGGGATCCAAGGGCAGCCACAGCTTCTCTGGGGAATCCATTTCAGGGCCCTATCACCCTCACAGGGAGGAATTTCTTCCCAAAACCCCATCAAATCCTGGCCTCTGTGTGTTTGAAGCCAATCCCTCTTGTCCTGGCACTACAAGCTCTCGTAAGTGCTCTCTCCATGTTTTACAGGCAGTGATGAGTATCTACCTTTGTGTCCAGAAAAAAGGAAAAGCACGTCATGGGAGAAGTGTTCCTTCACAGGAAAAGAAAAGCACAAGCTGTTCCTTCTACTCGTTTTTTTTAACGAGACCCTTTTATATTCTGAGTTATCACCGTTACAGGGTGCTGATCCAGGGGACAGGACAAGGGACCTAGAAAATTCAGAATGTGTGAAATAACACCAAACTTTCCATAAGTTATTTCACCTCAAAATTCAAGTGTGTCTCCATCTCCCAGATCCTGGCTGGACTTTGCTGACTGGATTTCGGCTGGCTTAGATGGGAGTCCAGGAACTTTGATCAATATCAAAGCTTCTGCTGCATCTTTGGACTTGAAGATGAAGGGAATAAAGAAACCAAAGCTTTGGCAGGATGCAGAAGTGTGGGACAGTGAACTAAATTAATATAAAATATGTTCACAGCTTAACTGCTGTTCCAGCAATTGCTCCGAGCAGGGCACAAACAGGAGAAGCAGCTCCCAATTATTTACCGTGGCTGGGAATTCCCATCGTTACTGAAATGGGAGCCTTCACCTGTTATACTTTTGTCCGAAGAATTTATCAGCACTGACATTTCCCTATTTAGGTCAGTCCCAGCAGCATCCCTCTGCCTTTCAGAAATCGTTTAATAATCAGTCTGAGAGCTCTGTTAAACACAAGCTGGGAGTTCATTGTCATCTGGCGAAATCCCAGCCTGCACATTTGGATTTGGCTGTGCTGGGAGAAGAAGAATCACCCTTTCATCCACCAGATAAACTCAAAAAAGGACAAGTTGCCAATTTTCATATCCAGCCAGAAATGGAAGTAAAAATATGCAGTATCATGCATGAGATGGTTAAAAAATGCACTTTTTTTCATGTAAATTGGAAGTCTAGACTGTTCATTTGAAATATTGCAGCCACCACATCAATAAGAAGTCTCAGTCCTTGCCTCCAAATTAATCAACTGCACATTGATCCAAGAAGAGAGAAAACAATTTTGTAATCTTTCCATCTTTTCCTTATCACAAAGTGATCAGTACGTAAATAAAAGTCATGTGTTTCCTTATCTTACTTGTGGCTAAGAACGCTTTTTAAAATGTTAAATACTTTCAGACTTTTAAAAAGTTGGCAGATTTGAGAAATGAGCATCTCTCAGCTCTCTGGAGGAAGACCTCAGCACCTGAGCTCCTGTGTGGAGGCAGGGGGTGGTCATAGCACAGGGAGACTGGGATGGGAATAAAACTGGAATGAACGAACTGGAAGGGGAGGAAGGAAAGGGTTAAGAGTGTGCCAGGACCATGCTGGTGGCTCCAGCAATGCAGAGAGGCAAGTGCTGCTCGTAGACTTCAGGCACAGCTTCGAGCCAGCTTGACAACTTGATTTTTCCATGAATATTTGGGATTGATTTAAGATTAGTTAAATCCCCTTTGCAAAGAGAAATGGGCCAAAACCCACAGGATAACCCCAAGGGTGTAAAGGTCTTTTAAAACTGTTCTCCCAATGGCGGCCCTTCTTCCCTTCTCCACCTCAGCCCTCCTGCTGGTGGCTTCTCCATGTCCCTCTGGGTCATTCTGCTCCTTGGGCCTTTTGAACCTGCCCTTTCTTCCTTTCCAGAAGCCCTGGTTTAAATCTGGGGGGTTTAAATTCAGAGAGGTGGGTTCACAGTGTTGGTCCACGTGACTCTTGGACTGAATGTCCTCTCCTACAGCTCCTGTTGCCCCCAGCACCGTGAATTCTCACCACAGCTCACCCCGGGGTGGCCTCAGATGAGTGGAAATGAATTTCTGGTGCCCGCAGGCTGCTTGACGAAGGAGACCACTAAACCTGGAATCTCAGATAGATCCAGAAGCTTCCAAGCCACGGAACCCGGCCGAAGAGCTGTTGAAAAGGAGGTGTTGGCAGAGAGCCCTGGTTTGAGCTCCAGCCTGTGCAGAGCTTGGTTCCAGACCGTGTCCCCTCTCTCCCTTGAAGAAAGCACTAAATTCCATTCAAACCACTTCGGACATTCAGCAGGATGAAATAGCTTCTAGAAAATATCTGGTCCTAACTGGTTAGAAGTCAGTTTTAACATCTGAATTTATTTTCTTTTAATTAATATTGTAACTTTGACCGCCTCCTGATCTGTAAAAGAATACGGATGTGTTTAACATCTGGCAAAGTTGTCAGCCTTGGCGATACCCTTGTGGTGAAATAAAGGTGGATTTCGGGTGTCTAACTCAGTCTTGTATGGAAGAAATCCCCTTCCCTGCTTTGTACCCTTTCAGTTCCTCACGCTGCTCCTGAATTTTTACATCCAGAGACCAGAGGACAGGATTTCACCATCCCTCTGTTGTTAGTAAGCCTGGGTATTTTGTTTATTTCTTATTTCCCTTGTCTGAAAGGCAAACAAAGCTGGTTTTAAAAGTTTTCCATGTCAGTAATGATTCTCGTTGCCTCTTTCCAAAGGCCATTATTTTGGTGGGATGCTCCTGAGCATAGGGTTTCAGGAGGGAATCAGGGATTTATTTAATGACATTATAAAGTTTTCTGGATTATTTTTCATCCTGCTTAAACACCATAAAGTTTCAGTTGCTTTTCTCTGCAAAGAGGCCTCCTCTCAACTGCTGGAAATGATCCCATCGTTTTCCTGCTTTGCTACAATTCACGTTGAAACTCAGAAGGGACCAGAGTAGTTCAGACTCTCCTCCCCTGTATCCATCATTTTGTATTTCTTAGCACTGAGTTCCTTTTTCCCTCCTCCTGAATATTAATTTAGGCTGGATCTTCCCAGGGAAGCTGGGGAATGCAGACATGACAGCGTTTGCATTTCGGTAATGGTTTCTCATTTCCAGGTTGGATGGGGCCCCCTTGTAGACTTTTCCTGTGTCTATTCCACAGCTTATCCCAAATGCTCATTTTAAATAGTTTTAACTGGCTGGGAGGATATTTTTAATTTATTTTTAAAACGTTTCTGCCGGCAGAGTGTAATTTGTGAGAGGCAGGTAATTTTCTAAATCAAAGTGGAATTCCTGGGCAGGTACAGATTATATTTCCTGTGATACCCGGAGAGCTCATGGAGTCATATTTCATTACAGCTGAGCACCAAAGGGAAGGAGAACACTTTGAAACCTTTATAAATAGGGTGTGTTTTATTTCAAGCTTCATGAAAGAAGATTTCAAGCTTTGATTTCTGGTGTTATTACAATACCCTTAATTTATAGATATTTTTAGCTGTTCTCCATTTGGATTTTTGAAAATTAAATTTCAAAGCACGGTTGGACTTGGTGATCTTAAAGGTTGGAAGGGACCTTAAAGCTCCTGTTTCACCCCCTGCCATGGGCAGGGACACCTTCCATTATCCCAGGCTCCTCCAAGCCCCGTCCAACCTGGCCTTGGACACTGCCAGGGATCCAGGGGCAGCCACAGCTTCTCTGGGAAACCTTTGCCAGGGCCTGCCCACCCTCCCAGGACAGGATTCCTTCCCAATACTTCCCTGTGATTTTCCGGGGTGCTCTGTTAACTCTCCATGGTGCTGAATGACAAGAGCTGCACTGGAAGATCTGTGCTGTGTCTCAGGGGTGAAACGGTGATGGTGGGTGCAGCTGGAAGATAAAGGACACGTTAAAAGGTAAGGGATGCATTAAAATTCCTGCTAAACGAGCTGGAATGGAGACCCTTACGCAAAAAGCAACACTGGTCACCCTCTGTCACTCACTCATCTCCACCCACCCCTGTCTTAGTGGCATCCGGGTCCTCCAGCTGGAGAAGTCCCCTGAGAGAGACACAGCTGGAGGCTGCCTTGAGTTCCCCTTCTGCCTGAACACCACCACGAATGATGAATTGCAGGTTTTTTCCAGCTGCCTGAAGATTTCAGGCTCACAGCGAGCACTGAAACACCGTCCTGAACGCTGTCAGGAGAAGTTGTTAATATTGAGATTTTACACGAGAGCCTGGCTGTGCATAAGGAGCGGGGGAGAGCTGTGTCTGTGCTGCTGAAGAGGAGCAGATCTCAGAGCAGCTCTCCAGCAAATACAGAATATAAAGCTCAGCTCTGCGCCTTGTTAGTGCTCTGCTTTCCATTTCTCCGGCCCCACGAGTTCTTTGTGCCTCCTCAAAAGTTTGAAAAATGTTTCCTTAGGAAACTTTCCCAAAGTGTTTTATTAAAATCGTGCTCCTCCTGACACATTGATGAAGTTCTTCTCTAGTGGAAGCTCCAATGATTTTAATTTCATCAGGAAAACACATGAAAATCAAGCGAGAGGAAAACCATCAAACCCTAATAAATCTTTTAAAACAAATTAAAGTGATGGCTGAGCTGACATATTCAATTTTCAATAAAAAAGGATTTTCAACAAGCCACAGGCATTACTCAAAGACTTAAATCTACAAAACCAGGGTTCTGCTTGTTTGTTTGCACTTTTGAGTGCATTAAATCAACCGGGTGGCTGATCTGTGAAACACTGCCCACACTGTGGTCCCCAATGCTGGAAGTTGCTTATAAATAACAGATAAAGGCAGAAAAATGACTTTTCAATGAACTTTCTGTGCACAGATGCTGTGAAGTTTCATGTTTGGGTCATCTGCAAGGCAGATAATTAAGGATGAGGAGTAGGATTTTGTGTAGTCCCAGTTAAAGGACTTGTTCCTACATATTTCTCTGCTGAGTAGTGCTGAATGTATCCTAAGTGACTTTGCTCAGTTGAACATATAAACACTGGGGAAAAAAAAAAAATTTCCAATCCTAACTGGAAAATTTCCTTCCTCCGAGTGTCCTATTTAAGGATAACACACTATAGAAATAATATTAATCATTAAATCACAAAGCAGGGTACTGGTGCAAGTATTTCAGTGTACAGACAGCAGTGCTGCGGGAAGAAAATCCCTATGGAGTTCTCTGTGAGCCTGAGGGGAAATGTAGGGATAAAAACTGTGATTTAGGGCCATGATTGTTGGTTCGTGTGCCTGCCCCTGCCTGGAGTCCAAAGAGCCTCCTCATTTCTCTCTTCTCTGATTCTCCAACCCGAGGGCTCATTCCCCTTCCAGCTAAAAAAGGTGAACCCCATGTCCATCCTGCTTCCGTATTTTGCTTCCTCCATTTCTCTTGTCCTGTGTCACCTTTTGGATGTGGTGAACAAAGGGATATTTCGTGGGCGGATCCCTAATGACTGAGCAGATCCCAGAAAACAATTCACTGTTTTCCTAGCAGCAGCCACAACTACTCTGCCTTTACTCACAGCCTTAGCCTGATGTGTTCCTGATTAATTAGGCAGCATTTTTTCAATCATGAAGCAATTTCAAAATACCCTTCCAGGTCGAACAAGGTGTGCACGCTGGATGCCACAGTTTTTACATTTTAGTTTATTCAGCTTTTGATGATTTGTGCATCCTGCCCCAGAGTCCACCTTTGGATCTCTCCCTCATTGCCTTCAAAGCTTGGGCTGCTGCTTCTGTAATGAAATAATTAATACTGGTGACAGAAAAACACAAGGCATGAATGCAGCAGGAAGTGGGTTACGGCCTCTAATTAAAATGAGTAGAGGAGTACAAAAGAAATTCCTCTTTTATAATTATCATCTATATTATACTTTTAATGAGTGTCTCGTGTGGAACATCAGGAGGTGGAATGTTACTGATTGCTCCAGAGCTGCACTCCATCAGCTCTTTCCAGGTAAACTTTATTCAGCCTCTCGTGTGTAGGACATAAATCCTTATTGGGGATGGTGTCTCAGGAACAGCATCGTAAAAGTGACTGTTGAATATTCCCGGTAATTTGTGGTGCTCTGCCAAGGTCAGTCCTCGGCCGTGGGAGAAGGGGAGCAGCTCCCAGCGTGGGCACCAATTTATTTGGGAATTTCTGCCTGGTTAAACGGCTGCCAGACGTGACAGCTGCATTTATAGCAAGAGTTAATGCTCCAGAACCTGTCAGGACCCTCCGACTCTCCCAACCTCATCTTTAATTCAGTCCCTCATCTCCATTTTGGTGGGCACGGGACGAATGTATTACACGGATGGACTGATCCCTGTTTTTCATATTAATGGTTTGTTCCCTCGTGTCGCTGATTTTGCTGTTGTTGATGTCCATCCTATTAACCAGGCAGTCCTGTAATGAAGGCATTCATTTAAAGCCCTCTAGGACAGGGCGGTATAAACTTCATCAGGAATTACTGGGGAGCTATAAGGTTTAGGCAAATGTTCAATCTCCACATTTCCAAAGTCCACCTCGTAATTTAAAGGAAGAAAAAACACCCCCAATTAATAGCAGTTCCCCAAAAGAGATTTTTTATTTTAACACACAGCATTCCTGCTCTGAGATTTGTTGGCATTTAAGGTTATCTTAAAAGTACACCAGCTCCTTCTTTATGAATATGCTGATTGTCTATTAGAAATCCCTCGTCCTCCAGGTTAAGAGAATTTGTTATGTATCAGAAATTCCGTATAGATTCTCATTTGTTACTGGCACACAGCTTTTCCTGTCTTTAGAAGGACACTCTCTGTCAGCAAGGAAATATTTTCTGAAAATAATTTAATTGGGAGGAAAAAAGGCTCTTTCTTCTCTTTTTCACTGCAACAAAAAGGCTGCCCATGATTTTGTTTTGTGAACCACGGCACCGTGATGGACTCAGTTCCATTTTATCCCATCTCCTAAGGCACTGCTGCTTTGAGTTCCACCTCAGAGCTCCCCATACCCCCCCCCCCCCCCCCCCCCCCTCCCCCCTCTGTTGCANCCCCCCCCATTATTTTGTTGTTGGAGTTAAATTGGAGTTTGATTCAGTGTTCAGTGTTTTAAAATCGGCAGCAAACCTCGAGCTGGAAGAGCTTCCCTTCCCAAACTGATCCTGAACTTGAAAGTGCTGAGACTTGAGTTGTCTTTCATTGCTTTTAATTATCTCCAATCCTGCTGAATGTAGAGCTCACATTTCAGTGGTTTTGTTGTGGAAATTGTCTGTATTTTATTTACGTAGCTGCAGGTGAGGTGAGGATGAAAAGAACTTAAAAATAAGCTGAGCATTAACAGCTTGAAGCAGGTTGAGTGTTAATTGTGTTACTAATGCCGCCTCCATCTTCTTTTTGATGAGAAACAGAGTTTTAAAAGCCCACACTTGTAGACCTGTTGTGCAGATTTTCAGAGCCACAGCAAAATTCTAGATATAGCAATTTGTTTGCATAATAAAAATATGGAGAGACCATATTTTATATACAACTGATAAACTGCCAGTTGTTGTAGAGTCAGTCTAATTGCTGCTCTGAGACTTTTTAAAATTTGGTTTGAGTTTATGGGAAAATCTCCTCTAGCTCTAAAGGGAGTTTTGATAGATCCTGGGAAAAGAACTCCAAACATATATATATATATATGAGAGATAAGATGGGAAAAACATTAAAGCAGAAGCTGGAGCACTTCTGGTGACGCTGGCAGCTGGAATGGCTGCTGGAGAAGTTGCCCTGATGGATTTTCACCGTGTGAGCCCTTGGCTGGGAGGGCAGCAGACAACGGGAAGCGAAGGCGCGGATGTCGGGAGCGCCGGAGCGGCGGCGGCTGCCAGCGACACAATCCCACGGAATCCAACCTCCTGATGTATCCCTGCCTGGAAAACAGGCCCAGGGCAGCTGGGTGCCACGGGCAGTGCCGTGAAATTGGGCAGCTCGGCTTTAAGCCAAGGTCTCAGCTTGGCTCTGCCCAAGAGGGACAAAGCCACGAGAGGGGACAGCAGAGAAACATTTGGGAGCAGAAAAAATAACCTGAACCAAAGGGCGCCCGCCTCCTGCTCACCGGGGTGATTTTGCCATGAATTATGGTTTTGTGCCGCCAAAATGATGTGTTTTGACTGCTGTGATAGTTCTGGAATCATTATTTAATGGTATTTTTAACCTTTCGCTGCGGCACGCTGGTGAAGCTTGCAGGAGGTGGGGACGTTTTTGGAAGTGCCACTGTCACATCGTAACTTGGTGACAATATATCTGCTACAGATGTGGCTCTGCTATTTATTTATAGGTAATGCAAATAAATCCATTACAGGATAATAATAAATCAGGCAGGCTAGTCCAAACAGCTGTACATCGCTCCAAAAAAGCAAAAAGATTGATTATTCAATATTAATCTTCTCTAAAACAAATGAGGAAGTTATTAATTATCAAAATCCATATTTATTCGGCTGTAAAAATTTTCTATTGCCATTCACAAGATGTTGCACTTGTTCCTAGGACTTCTCAACTAAGCTTAAATCTTAGCATTCAAAATCTCTTCCCAGTGCTACAAATGTTGTACATATTTGCAAATTTCGTACAATGGCACCATAAAATCCATGAAGTGCTTCAAGCATTTAAACAGTACAAAAAAGCAACTGCAATTCATTACCTTGCCTCGAGTGTGATGGTTTTTCATGTCTCCAAAATGAGTAGCAGGAGAGGGAATTCCAGGTATTTTTTCTTAGTCTCAATTGGGCTTTTTTCATCTGTACAATGGGTTAGTTAATGGTATTTGAACTTTTATTCAGGGGAAGAATTTCGTATTCTGCCTTGGTAAGGATTTTTTTCTTTGCCCACATACTCCAGTGTGACACAGGCAAAAATAATAATATCAAACCGTTGCCTTTTTGAAGGAGTCATTATCTTTTTATTAATCATCTGATGAGAGGAATGCATTCATCTCCCAGCAGCAATTTCTCACGCTCTGCTCCCGGTGAATGGAGCTTTTGTGAGGCAGCAATTTTACCTTGACCTGTAACACAGCTCTGAACCTCCCTCTCTATAAGGAATTGTTCCAGTTCCTTCTCTTCAGCATTCTGCATTTTACTGAGTGCCAGGAGCTTCAGAATTCAAAGAACTACATTTCCTTGCCTGCGTTCAAACCTAATTCCATCTGTATGCAAAAAACCAGGATTTACTTTCCGTGACGCATTCCTCAACTTTTATGCCTCTGGATGTGCAGCATTAGCAGAAGGTGAAAAATAATTTTATGGCAGGTGGTGAGCGGTTTTACACCATCCTGGGAGATGGATGGAGATGCTCTCCAAGGAAACTGTGGCTGCCTCTGGATCCCTGGCAGTGCCCAAGGCCAGGCTGGACACTGAGGGTTGGAGCAGCCTGGGACAGTGGGAGGTGTCCCGCCCATGGCAGGGGTGGCACTGGATGCGATTTAAGGTCCCTTCCAACTCACACCATTCTATCATTTTATGAGTGGAGGTGAAGATTTAAATTCCTCTTTCCCTGCCCCTTGGAGCTCTGCCTTGGAATGTGCAGCCCTTCATGGTCCAGGTGTTGTGTTTGTGGGCTCTTGCAATGGAAAACCAGCAAATGCTACAAGAATTCCGAGGCTGGTGGAGTGCACAGCCCTGCGATTTTCTCTTGAACTTCATGGGCTTTTTACTTTTTTTGCACGGTTGTTTAGGTATTAATTAATTTAGGTATTAAATTGTTGTGAATTTAATAACGAGCAGAATGGAAATGGTAAATTAAATTAACTGCTCTGCAGTAAAAACCCCACAAACACATTCCTTCCATCTAGGTTTGATATAACCCAATTAAAAACAGGATAGAGCTCATCCCTTTGTCTTAATAAGCATGTTAAATTAGCTACTTCCTCCTCAGAGGAAAACATGCTTAGAAACGAACCCCAGAATATCTAGGAATGGGAAAAGAGTTGATTTCTTGTCCCCTGCTATTTGTAATCTGTGATTAAGTGGTGTGAAATGGGGCTAAGCCTTCCTGGCGCTGCCTTAGAGCGCTTCCTCCTCCCCTGCGCGCTCCAAATGTGTCTGGAACAAAAGTAGAGCAAGGCAGGACTAATCTCCATTTTCTCCACGGCCTTGGAAAATCTTTCCTGGTGGTGTAAACTCCAAGCAAAGGCTGTCATACGTTTAATCCCACAAAGATGGAACTCTTAGGGAGGCAGGGATATAAAACAAAGACAGACGAATTGTATGGAGTTCCTACATTCCGTGGTAAAAGGAATTGGAAGATGTGTCGGTCTCCACGAATAAAGTTGATTCCTTGGGTCCTTTTCTTCATATGATTGCATTTTTGAATTTGGAAATCCCAGTGATCAGAGGTTAGACTGTAAAATATTCGAGTAGATACTCAGATATATCATCAAATATGCTTATAGTGATGCTGAAAATGAAGTTATTCAACTGCTTTGCTGTTGGATTTACAGCTGCGGCCACATCCTGGGGAAAGCACACACCTGCCATCTCCTGCAGGGACACTGCGGGATCATTCCCTGCCATGGATGCCGCAGGAGTAAAAACATTACTATGAATAAAAACTTAATTTGGAAGCTCTCTAAGTCTGATTGCATTGACGTGACCATGACTTCAACCTGTTTGATTTGGAAACGGTCCCCCATAGCATCTCTTTTCCTTTAAATCTCCTGTTGTGCAGCCTAAAATAAATATATTTTATTTACTCTGATTTTTACTTGCATCAGAACAACAGGAGACACGGTGCTGTCATACCAGGTAAACTTCTTTTCCCTGTGGAATTGTGGATATCTGTGGCTCAGTGTGCTGTCATAAATAAAGCTTTGCTGAAGCAAGGTTATAAAACAGATTATTATTTTCTTAAGAGTGATAGAGACGCACAGGAGTCACCACAGAGGCACCCAAGCAATAAAAAGAGGAAAATTTCAGGATCCTACGGCAACTGGAAGCAGACGTGTAAATGGAACAGGGAGCACCCACTAGAAGGAAAGGTCATTTCTATATAATATATAGGGAACTTTAGGGCAATAAATTGCTATGAGACCTAACGGTGAGGCAGAGAACAAAAGAAAATGGAAGCACAATATTGTAAGAAACAGGAAACAGTAAAATCACTGAGGGTCACCAAATATTTGGGGGGACTGATAGAATGACAGAAATAGGAGATTAATTGTGGTGCAGAGCTCAGGCAAGCACAGATTTTAAACCTGTTTTGGAGGCATGGAAGAGGATCCTTGGGCAGGGAAGGATGGAGCCAATCTTTTGGGCGGTACAGACCTTCTAGGGATTTATGGAGAGTTGTTTTGGTGGGAAACCCCCACTGAATTCGTTCATTTTCTTATATTAATGCAGAGGTAGAACAAGTCTTTCCTGAGGTGATGTTCTCTTTACCAGAAGCTGCATTCCTTGTTTTCAGTCAGGTTCACATGGGGGGGATGTGGGATCCTCCTCCTCCCTGCAACAGAAACAGCAAAACATCAGCTCTGCGCCCGGGGCAGGGAAAATTCTGTCTCCAGGGTCAGCTGCACTCCACAGCCTCACCTTGGAAAGCAGCAGCTTTGATTTAAAAAGGCCAAACCAGCAGGACCCATTTCCATGGTCTGGAAAAATTTAATCTCCTTGAGTGTGATCCTAGAATTTGGTCCAGAGGAGTTTGTCGTGGTGCAGCACTGAAATACAGGAGCATTGTCCTGCTGCTTTCATTCGCAGAAGACATGAAGGTTCCAACACAAAATTAAATCCTTCAAAGAGTGGCAGCAGCTTATTGATCTACAGAAATGTGTTGCAGTTAATAATTCTTTTGTGAAAAGTATTTGGTTTATTATTAGGCATTACTGAAGTTTCCTGAATCATTCATCTGCTCTGTTCCAGTTTGTTGCGGTCACGGCACACTACAAGGGCCTGGAGTGACTGGACAAGAGGAAATGGATTTAAATTGAAAGGCAGCAGGTTTAGATGGGATATTGGGATGAATTCCTGGCTGTGAGGGTGGGCAGGTCCTGGCACAGGGTGCCCAGAGCAGCTGTGGCTGCCCCTGGATCCCTGGCAGTGCCCAAGCCCAGGCTGGACACTGGGGCTTGGAGCAGCCTGGGACAGTGGGAGGTGTCCCTGCCCGTGGCAGAGGGTGGAATGGGATGATTTTTAAGGTCCCTTCCAACCCAAACCATCCTGGGATTCTATGATTCAAATCACTTAAGTTCATATCTTGTATTTACCTGAACCACTTTTGGAGATCTGGACTTTTCCAACACTCTGTTGTAGAACACTTTAGTCACCAATGCCCCTATTCCAATGTCACTTATTGTATCTCACTCTTACTTTTCATTGGAATGAGTGCATTTAAAACTGAAATTTGTAATTACCATAATCACTCTATGAAGGTAAATTCAGTAATTATCAGTGTTTCAGTAAAGAATTTGGCTCTGTGGCTCCTCAACATCCAGTGAATATTCACAACAGAGCTGTTCTACAGCAGGTACTGACTAATGGAAAACACTTCCTTTTCATTAGGTAATTGTACCTGCTAATTAAACTCCATTTAATCACAGAACCTTCTATTTAAACCTTGTTGTGGGGACCATTTCTTAATGTACGCGTGACTTGTTTGGGTGAATAATTCCACTGCATGTTGTTTATTAATAATTCAGAGTCAAGATACTGCTGTAATTTCCTCAGTAATGTCCTTGGTGAGTTCTACCCATTCAGGGCATTTTCATTTTAAAGAGGAAAAAGAGATTTTCCTCTTCAAGAGGCTCCATTGCTGTAACTGGCAGAGCCCCACTGACTTCAGTGGAACCCCGTGGTTCCCACCAGCATTTATTTGTATCATTAAAGGCATTTAAAAACCTGGTCTTGTGAAGAACAAATGATGTGGTGTTAAAAAGAAAGTCCAGCTCATTGCTTCATGAAATTCCCTTCGAAAACTCCACTTTTCCCGGTTTTTCCTCTCTCTGCTGCCGTGAGAAATGTTGGAGGCTTGGTGTCAGTGGCGTAAAGCACTCATGTGTTGTTGGCATCCTTGAGGGGTCTTGTCCTCCTCCTGGTGGCTTCCCAAATCCAGCCACTGGGTCCACCTGGGAGCAGCTGGGGAAAGTCTCTTTGCCCAGCAGGAAGTTTGCTCTGCAGCAATGAGTGCGAGCATTCATCAGCACCCTACTGAAATCTATAACCTGAATTTTTGGTTTATCTAAATTGTTACCACTTTTAACAACAAATTTAAAAGAGGGCAGTAAGAAGCAAAACTGCTTTTCTGTTGAAAGTGGTGTTTCTTTTTAAAGAAAAGGTTGTTTTCTTTTAAAATCAATTTTATTTATTGTTTCTTTTCACTCATCACCAATCAGGCTGGACCTCTGACTATCCAAATGCAGTTTTCTTATTTAGAGGCACCTCTGAAGTGACTCATTTAAGCTGTAGAAAATGGAATAGCAGCACTTTATTTCTTAATTATTTTGCAGGATGTGTCGAAAAAAGAATACGTGACCGCAGTCTATTCAATATGTGCATCTCTCTAAGATCACTTATTAGGCTTGAGCTGCATTTGAGCTTACAAGAAATGGGAAAATTCATGGTGCTGTAGCTGAAAGAGAAGAAAAATGGTGGCTAATAAGGAGTGAGAATCCAACCTGTCATCTATTTCAGCCCAATCAGAATTTTCCTGGAGCAGGGTTCACTTGCTCTGCGAGTTCCTCCCCTTCTCCTGCACTAAGTGCCAGAGCCTCTGAGGGATCACAGCTCAGCCTCAGGAGCTGGGAATGAGCCAGCCTGGCATAAATATGAGAACAGAGTCAATAAATACCCACAGTATTTGCAGCACCCGGACAGCAACGATGATCAGATCCATAATGTCCAGACCCAAAGGCACTCCTCGAAGAGCAAAAGTGGTTTTGTTGCTTAAAATGGCATAAAAAAAGGTAAATTGCCTTGCCTGGGCATCGTGCTTGTCTGATTTAGGAGCTGCTTAACTCCCTGTCTGAAAGGCCAGTTCCATTTCTTGCCCATGTGATCCACCCGGAGTGCAGGGAGCTGTGAGAGATAAAAAGCTTGTAGAGCTGTTAACACTATTTTATGCTGGAATTGATGCACCCGGCTGCCGAGTAGCACAGATGCTTAATACACTCAATTTGTAAAGGAGATTTTAATCTTCACAAGTACATCTCTTTTCACTTTCAGTGACCGTCTCTCCTTGGTGAGAAGCAGAAATATTCAGCCAGGCTGAGGACGCTAAACCGGCTTAAAGAAGGCTCCAGGTCCGAAGATGGCCACTAATGGATCTTGAAGTTTGCCTGGGAAAGTCCCTGATGCAATTTATCTGTATAAATTCCAGTTTATTTCAGTAAATCATCACTGGATGTGAAAATTGAACTGTTATCCAACAAAATTCTGGTACAAAATACAAAAAGATTTCCATCCTTAGGCAAATACATCATATTTGGGTTGACTGAGAGCTGGTAAAAGCTGTATTTCTCTATTTTATGTCCACAGTCCATGGCTGTGTCACCCTCTGATTTAAGAAGGGGGAATCAGTCATTTCCCATGTAACATTTTCTTTTGTTTTTTCCAGCGGGGGCCAGAAGTTGAGCTCCATGATCTTTGAGGGTCCCTTCCAGCTCAGCTTTTTCTGTGATTTATTATGGCTAAAATGATGACCCAACCTCAATCTTCCCATTTCCCTCCTCCTCTCAGGCTAAATGACACCATTTCTTTGGCTCTGCACTGATTCTGGTGACAGCATTGCTCAGATTGTGCTTGATTTAATGAACATCACGTCACTAAACCCAAAAACCATCCTGAGAAAGCGCTGCGAGCTACAGGTGGAACTCCTAGAAACACAAGTGGTGAGTACTTAATCCCATTATACTGGATAAGCTTCTCTAGGTTGGGTGTGCTCAGAGTCACAGCTCCCTTAATTATAATTTTTTGGCTGATTTTTGGTCTGGATCACAGATCTAGACTGGCATGACTTGTCTGAGCTGCTCTAACTGTGCCGAGGTGCTTGCCAAGGCGGGATTGCTGTGCCCAATGCCAGCGAACAGCAAAGGAGCTGCTGCTGAGGTGTTTCATGCATTGTGCAAGCTCTGGGGATGAAGCCTATTTAAATACCCTCAGGTTAGGCCGTGCTTTGCATTCCTGCTTCCTGGAGCATGGCAGGGAATCTCACCCACCACCCAAGTGCAAATAAATACAATCATCGCTCCTATCATCACGGATTTTCCGCTTTGCTTACCCAGCCCTCAGCTCTGAGACATGCCCAGCCTCCGATGGCTCCTGTAGCACACGTGAGAAGTGGCTCTGAGGGCTGCGGAGGGGATTCGTTTGTAATTTTGCTGTTTAAGCTGCTCTAACAGTGCCGCATCACTGTTTGGTTTTTTTTCCTAAGGAACAAGTTGTTGTGGCTGCTGTTACGCACATAGCTCCAAAAAGCTTTGTAGTAATAATACAGATAAGCCAGCGCTGCTCATAGAAAAAATCCAATGTTTATAATAGCTGGAGAACATTCCTATTTGTATTTCAAATTGTACATTGCTTTCACGCCGGCCTCGGTGCTTGGGCTGTGCTATCGATGCTCTTGCAGGGGGAAGAGGAATTTGGATGAAGCAGATCCTGTTGTTCTCCCACAGTGGATTTGTCACACTTGCCCCGTTTGAAATGAAAAGGAAGCGGGATGAGAAGGAAACTTCTCCTTCTTTGAACTGCGGGCAAAATCCCTGTGAGCAACAGCAGTGGCTCTCGGGGGCGGTGCGTGGGCTTGGGGTGCTGGTGGGTTTGTGACAGGGTGGGGATGGCTCAGGGGACAGCTGGGGTGGGATCTGGGGGCTCTGCTCCGTGGCTCCTGCCAACACGGATCCCTGGAATGGGAGGGAACCGAGGGAAGGAGCTGCTGCAGGGAGGTGGAACCACAGGATGGTTTAAGTTGGAAAAGACCCATAAGTCTGTTGAGCCCAACCGCTGCCCTAGGCCACCACTGCCCCACGTCCCCAAGTGCCACACCCACACGGCCTTTAAATCCCCCCAGGATTTGGGGACTCCAAACCTCCCCGGGCAGTCCTTCCCAAGGCCTGAGCACTCTTTCCGTGCAGAAATTCCAGAAATGTCCAACCCAAGCCTGCCCTGGCCCAGCCTGAGGCGTTCCCTCTGCTCCTGTCCCTGTTCCCTGGGAGCAGAGCCCGACCCCCCCGGCTGCCCCCTCCTGTCAGGGACTTGTGCAGAGCCACAAGGGCCCCCCTGAGCCTCCTTTTCTCCAGGCTGAGCCCCTTTCCAGCTCCCTCATCAGACCACAGACAAGGAACAGGAGCCGTATCCTGAGCCTGGTGTCACCTGTCAGCCTGGCTGCTGCACTGGGACACCTCTGGAGCATCTCCCCATCCTAACAGGAGAGAGGGGAGGAAAAGGGGATGAGCAGTGTGGGCTGGCTCACACTGGGTGGTGAGAATGTCCCAAGATTCCCAACAAAATCCAAATAATCCCGCTGCCATCTCAGCTCTTGGTGCAGAATGTCCCTGGCAATGGAAGAAGGAGCAAACACGTCTGAGTTGGGAAAAGTCCATCACGACCCAGAGATGATTAAAAATACAGAATAAAAACTTACCTGGAGGGGCTTGTGAGTGCATCAAGGGTCTTTGTGCCAAATGATTTTATAATGGCTGAGGAAGAAATTATTTATTAGTTCATCAAACATAAAGGCATCGTTAATGAGACCATTCATTATAATCTTTGTTGTGGCACATAATTAGCAAGCTCTGCTTCTGTCTCAGTGCTGCTGCTGAGCACGACTGGGAGAGTAACTTGTGTGATTTATAATAATATTACAAGTCACACTATTTCCCCTCAAAATTAATGAATCCCAGCAGAGAGAAACAGGGAATGCATCTACCAAGATTTGAGTCTGGTTCTAGAACAGCAAATTGTGAACCAGCAGCCATTGTCTTGCAAATCTTGTGCTTTTTGTCAAAACTGGGGACATTTCAGACTGGTGGAAGTCACATTTCTAGCAATGGTCATTATTACTGGAGAGTTTGGGTTATTCATAATATACAAAACATTTCTCTTCAGCTTCCTGTTCAGCAGGTTCCACTTTTAGTTCACCCTTCTTTACTAGAAGTGAAGAGGACAGGGAAGCTTTGGATTTTATGAGGCATTAGGTGTCCAACCCCAAAGTTCTGGGTCTGACAAGGAAACTTCTTACTGAGCAGGAAATTAAACCTGACCCTTAAATTTGGGCCTTCATCATCCTCTTAAAATGTAACAATTCCTCTGTGGTTCTACCAAACCCTTTGAGTGTTTACCACTAAAAATTCCCAAGTCATCACACACCAGCGTTAGTTTAAGGCTATTAACTCCTTATGGAAATTCACTTCCTTCCGAGTTCATAGCACAGCATTTATGCTAAATAAACATTTTATGGGGTTCTAATTTTGTAAGTGCAATAATGGAACTGCCCAGGATCTTATCAGCGTAATTGAACAACATTCATGTCTCTCTTTCTTTATTTCTCTACTTTTTATCTGTTTATTCTTCTAAATTCTGCCAAAGTAGCTATTTTTATTCTTTTAACAGAGTCTAAAATACAGAATGCTGAAAAGATATCACATATCTGGATAAATAATATGCTGGGGTTTTGCGTTTTTTTTTTTTTTTTTCCCCCGTACATTTTGAAAACACGGCAAAACAAATGGCCTCAGCTTGGGTTGGGGAGGTTCAAGCTGGATTTTAGGAAAAATCTCTCCTCCAAAGGAGTGGTTAAGCACTGGAACAGGCTACCTGGAGCAGTGCTGGAATCACCATGCCTGGAAATGCTCAAAAAATGAGTTGTAGCTGTCTGGGATATGATTTAGTGGGAATTGGGATATTAAGTCAAAGTCCAAGATGAACTTGGAGGTCTCTTCCAGCCTTAATGATAATGAGATGCTTGAGTACTTCCCTGAGCCAGGGCTTGTGTCAGTTGATCGGGCTTTGCAAATATCCTGGATTGCTTGAAAGGTCTCGACATCCTTAGGAGTACAAATAGAGCATCAATAAATAATGGGGATTATTAGAAAGCCTGGCACATCCTAACGTGCTTCCCGTCATTAGGAAAAATGCCGCAAGGTAATTAGGAACTCACAAAGAGGATCTCCAGTTAATGTTATCTGCTTACAACTCACTAATGATTGGGTTTCAGATCCACTGCTGCTCGTGGTGTTTAGCTGGACTTTCAGTTTTTTATATTTTTTTCCCTGCAAATAATAATTGAGATAAATATTTTAAAACGTGAGTGGGGTAATATTGACTTTTGGGTTTCAAATTTAGGGCTTGTGACAGTCAGCAATGTTTTCTGACAGTTCCTATCCCACAGCAAAGCCTTTGGGTATTTTCTCTTCCAGCACCCTCATCTTTCCAGTGGAGTTTTCCTTGGATTCATTGTTGTTTGTACTTGGGTGTCCTCCTGGTCCAGGTGTGGGGCTCAGCTAAACCAAACCAGCTCAGAGACCTCGTTCTTGAAGAGAAACATTTTTTATTGGGACACAGAGATAGAAAAACCTTTCCCTTCTCCAAAAATACCAATGAAATTTAGCTCTGGGGACTGAAGAAAGCCAAAAACCCCCCAAAATAAAGGAGAGATCCCGATGGGTGGAGCATCGTGTCCTACTAAATTCTGCATCAAATCCCTCTAATATTGGGGTTTATTCATAGTATCAGGTCCTGTGTGCATCAATTAATTTGCTGCACTTGGGAAATGATTGGATTTTGATTATTGTTTATGTTTACTGTCAGTACCACAGGACCGAAAAAAATTAAAAAAAGATTAATATCACAGTAATTAATCTTATTTTCTGTGAATTAGGGGACTCAAACTGAAGTACTTGCTTAAATATTAATACATATTCTAAAAAAAAAAAAAATCTATGTATTTTTTAAAAAATGAAAGCCTCAGGTCCAGCTTGTACCTGAAGCAAAAATTCTCCCTGATTTCAGCACACTTGAAGGACAACTCCAGTGGATTTAGGAAGATATTAACTCTGTGCTGAGATGGATGGGATTAAGAGGTCAAACTGGAAAGAAACAGAGCAGAGCAGAGCCTGAACCTGACACACCAATCCGTTGTCTTCATAGATTTTTAAGCAAGAAAATTCCATTATAAACATCTTTCCTGACCTCCCGTGCATTGCCAGGCAGGAAATTTAATCCCTGATTCCTGCATTAGGGGAAACCTCTCTGCTCTGTTTCATGAAATGCTTGTCTTGTTTGTTTCTCTGGGTGATATTTCACCTTCTCAGGGTGGGGAACATCAGCCAGAGGAAAGCCAATTTCTGCTCCCGTTGCTGGGGATTTCTTTGAAGCATTTTTAGGTCTGTTGTATAAATAAAGGCTTCCCAAAGCCAACCCTGCTGAACACGGCGCAGTCACTGCTCAAATCTCTTCCCATCACTGCACAATTCTTGGTTATTTTTTTTTTCCCCTCTCCCTTCAGATTACAAAAAACCTGTCTTTTCAAAAGCCTGCGCCCACCTGGACACCCTCCTAAGCCAGGTTTGGCCATAAACCCGAGATGAAAATCCCCACTCTAGTCACAGGTGGGACATTTAGTGAAGAAATGCCACAAAATCAAAGTAAGATGAAGCTTTTTTAGAAACCCACATCCAGCTCAGAAAACTGGAGGGATGAGGACAGAATTCTGGCCGAAAGGTAAATCAGAGAGTGAAATAAGCTGGAAAATTTGCTGAGAAAGGTGTTTTGTAGGGACCATTTCATCTCTCATTCACTGCAAACCCAGAACTGTGCTCCCAGCATTGAGAAAATCTGGGGGTTTTATATCCTGGCACACCTTCAGTGACTGGATTTGTCTGCCCTCACTTTATTATGGCAAGAAGTGGAATATCAGGAGAATTTGGGCACTCAGGCAGTTCTTCTCAATCACTATAAACATATTTATATATAAAGAAGTCTGAATTTTCCACCAAAAATGAAATAGGAATTGTGCACAATGTATTTGGGTATCTGAACAGGAAGCCTAGAAACAGTAAATTTCACTAAATCAAACTTCACTGCCCTGCAAACTTTACCCGAAAGGGATAATTTAAGAATTTGGGGATTTTGCAGCTTGTTTAGATGAGTTTCCCCACAATCTGATTTGTGCTGCCCAAATTAATGAAAACACCATGTCCTGTAGTGGTTTTGCAATCACTGCTTTATCTTAATTATAAGGAATTTGCAAAAGGTATTGGAGTGGAAAAATAAACAAAGTAATAAGAAAAATTGCAGACAAATGTATTGCCAGGAAGATATAATTATATTATTGATTTCATTATCAAACATTAACTAATTTGGGTTTTTAAATCAGCTTTTCAGCCAAAGCATTGCTCTGAGAGTACTGAGTAATCTTAATGTTTTGTTTTCCATTTTTTATTAGATTTTCCTCTGGAAGAAATTTTTGCATTATGAAGGTGGATAAAAATAACCTGAAATTATGTTTTAAGATTTTAAAAGTACATTTCTAAGAGTTTTTAATGTTCTGAAAGGGCTGAGTGGGAAAGAGGAAGACTGACTTGACTCCAAGGGGCTCTGGGGTTGATATCAGAGCAAAATTTCTTGAGGAAACACTTGAAAAATACAAACTCTGAAAAAAAACCCCCATCCTAAGGAAAACCAGGAAGAGATCCATTTGCAGAAGACATCAATTTCAGCATAAAATCCAGCAAGTGGGAGTCAAAATCAATACCCAGGGGTTACCTGAGGCTATTGGATGGCTCGGGGATCCAAATGCAGTCTGTATTCTGGTTTGGCTACGCTGGAATTTTCAATCAAGGCACGCTGGGAATTCGTCGCTCTCCTGGTGCTGCTTTTCTCCTTGGTTGGTTTGGGTTTTCTTTCTGTGGAGGAGCTGAACAAGAGACACCAGAGGGAAAAAGGAGGAGCACAACTCTTCCCCAGCCCCTGTCTGTGGGTTATGAAGGTGGAGGATGTGCCCATGTGTCTTTTAACGTATTTATTTCTTAAAATCTCTGCTTTTTTTATGAGGTTCATGGGACAGAGGCTTCTTTGGGGTGCTCTAACCTTGCCCAAGCTCTTGGCACTTTCAGAGGTGTTTGCTGACTGTGCTGCTGCCACTCTCTGCTTTCAGGTCTCAGCTGAGAGTACTCCTGGTGTGCTATAAATCACCTACAAATGTATTTTCAAACACAGTTTTCTACCCTTTTTGCAGACTGTAAATGAGAGACAAACAGGCCTGCCCAAATGCCAGTGCTCCTTGGCTCTGCAGGAGGGAGATCCATAACCTTTCCCGAGCTGTTAATAATAATCCAGGATGCTGGCAGGCCATCGAGGTGAGGAAATTTAGCTGATTTAGTAATCTGGAGGTGATTGAATTGGCATACAACTGGTTGGAAGCTCTTGTGGAACATTTTGTGCCTCAGTTTGTGCCCCTGACTGCGGAGGGTCTGGTTTGGTGCTGGGGAGGCAGCGGGGCCTTGGTGGATCCAATTCCTTGGGGCCGAGCAGGGCATGAACAACCAAAATCCTTTCTGATGTCTTGTGCTGGGTGAGAGCACCCACAGACTGGTGGTAACCCACAACCGCGGGTGAATTTATGAGCGAGCCTGGGGGATCTCATGCAAAGAAAGTTTGGAAGGCCGCAGTGGATCAGGGAATTTTCAGTCTGGCTGATACAGCGAGATTCTGAAGGGAGGATGAGCTCTGGGTGATTTATCTCTGGCTTCTGTTTCCAGGTGAGTTAATAAAAGCTCATTCCAGTTAATCTGCATCCACGGGGTATTGTCTGTGAGTCTTTGTGGCTGGAATGAGGCCGCAGCCATGCCTTGGCGAGGGGAGCAGAGCTTAAAGCTTCTGACGTCCGTGAATTAAATGAATCAATCTCTTCCAACACACTTTAAATTGATCTTTGATTGGACCACATGGCCCTTGGATAAGGCACCCTGGTATTAGTCAATTTGACTTGGAAAGACAATGATACAAATTAAAATGGAAAGATGATCTACACTGAGCAGCTGTGGTTCTGCAGAGCGATTTTTTTTTTTTTTTTAATATTAGTATGCTGCTCTGTTTGTGAAATCCTTTTTGTGAATACTGATGGCTGAGCCCAGAGCTGTGTCCAGAATTGCAAACCTGGGCATTTGCATTAACGATCTGTGGCCTCTATTATTGCTTTAATCCTGGCTTCAAATTGCTCAGAATCTATAGCACAAAATGCTCCTATATCCTCTGCTTAAAAGAACCTATTTATGTCTAACACAGTTACTCAGAGCTGCCTGCTGGTTTGAAGGGTCTGTCTTCAAGTAGTTTGAAATTCATATGAAGGTCTTGAAAATGTCCAATTGAGATTAAAGTCCTGAATTCCCGAGGGAAGGAAGGGGTTGTATGCAGGCACCTGGACTTTTACGTGTGTAGTTTTACTTGCCCAGTGGAGAGTGGGCAAGTGGAGAAAATCTCTTCCTCGATTTCAGCAGGATTTGTGTGACCTTTGCACAGGTGACGATGTAAAAATGAGGTGTGGAATGATTTCCAGCTGGTTTCTTTTTGATTAACCACAAAGCAAACGTCAGTAATTTACACGGGTGTGGAAAAGGCCAAACCTCACTGACCTATCTCAGATGTTCTTTAAATGAGTCTTATCCTCACAAAGAAGTGTTTATTTTGAAATCCAATAATTACCTGATTTACTAACGAGCTGAACCAATGCCTCTTCAATGTCAAGCCCCTTCTGCTTTCAGCCTCTTTCTCTCACACACAACTTCACCACCAAACCGTATTTCTAACCCCAGCTGATTTCAGCCCATAATTGAAATTTCACGGCTAAATTATAAATAACCTTTTCCCCTTACCCCCTGCCAAAGGAGATTTGTAATGGGACAACTGACAAGGCAAGACACCTCTGAATTTAGATCTGGAGGCTTCACTGTGTCAGCTCCTTCAGAGCCACCCTAATGCGATTGCCTCGTCAGCTGCATCAATAATGGAGGGCCAAGATCAATCTGTAGTGACGGGAGATGAGGTCATTTTTCCAAATGTAGGGCTGTGATTCTTCCCCAGTAACTGGAAGCTGGAATTCCCGTGGTCATGCTGGATGTTGCTCTTCGCATGCCCGTAGTTTGGAATAGCCAGCAATAAATCGAATTAAACCTGCAGAGCAATGCGTTGCTCCTAAAGATTTGAATAAAAGTGGATCATATTTCAGGTTTTGTAATGTAGTTTATATCTCTAAAGCACAGAACACAGCATTTTTTTCTCTGCTTTGTTGTTCCTAAGCTTTGTGTTGTATTTTTTCACGTGAGTTTAGCTGGAGAGCTATGAGTGAAAAGGGGAGAAGCGAATGCCTCGAGTGGCTGGAGGCAGGAGGGTTAACTGGGGACACGAAAAAGCTGCTTGGGCTCTGCTCTGCTGAGGTTCTTCAGGTGATGGAGGAGACTATCCAGGTGGAGGAGCCCAAAGGAATCCCCCAAAATGATACTTGAATAGGTCTCTGATAATTTCTGCTGCTTTTCTCATCCGAGGCACAACTGGTCTGTTCCACGTCCCTGCAGCACATGCCAAAGCCTGGATGTCCACACGGGATAGATCCTGGTGAAGGGATCACAGTGGCAGTTTTAGGAAGGTTAAAAGTCTGCTCAGGATCACTGTTCCCCTGCAGGAACTTTCCTACCAGCACTGGGTTTCACGCTCCATTAGCCTTCGGCAACATGGCGTGGCTTTGAGTTCCCGTCTCAGCAGGGTCCCTCCATCTCCCAGCATTACAAGCAGGTTGTTTTCCAGGTAATATCTCCCAGTTTGATGTCTGGGAGAGGTGCTGAGCTGCTGTAATGCAGCGAGCCACCGAAAAGTGCGACAGGGTTATGTCTGTGCCAGCTGAGGGCTCAACTCGGTTTCTACAAAAATTATCCAGAGCTGTGGTTACAGCCTTTGCAGCAGCAAAGATGTGTTAGAAGCCGTGATTTCTGCTTCTAATCCTTCTTTAAAAAATAGTGATCTGGCGGTTAAGAATTGAGAATTAATAATAATGCAGTGATAGAGGGGGAAAAATAGGGATGTGCTTCCCACCTGTGGCCCTGCAGACACGGTCACAAGATTTGGATGCAAATCCATCCTACAGAACCCCCCCAGTGCGGACTGTGTGGTTCCGGCTGTCTGTCATCAGTCAGGACCGGGGACAGACAGCCCTGACAGGCCAGCCGGGGATGCAGCGGGACACGGAGGAGATTGGAAGAGCTCTGGCTGCCACGAACGGCAATTCTGTTCCTTGCCGGAGGAAGGCTGACAGCCGCAGGGCTGTGGGCAGCCAACCTGAGGGCAGCTGGGAATTGGGATGAAGCTGCTGATCTCCCCAGGATCTGGGAGCGTATCAGTGTCCGCCCTGGTGTGGATCAGCCAGGGCCGGGGGGATTAGGGAATAAACCTGATCAGCTGCACAGGTTCCCTCCAGGGCAGGAGGAGTCTGAGCAAAGTGGGCTGTGGAGGGTTTTTCTTGTATTCTCTCTGCATTGTGACTCTAAAAATTTACTCCCCTTCAAGCGTGTCTTTGCTTGGGGCTGACGGTGGAGAAAGACTCACAGACCTTGGCATTTTCGTTGAGGATGTGCTGGAAGTTGAGTCTTGCTGAAATGTGATGCAATATTTTAATTTCCACCTATTTGTTGCATGTTTTGGAGTACTTTTGTCAGTTCACATTTTGCTTTAAGTTGATGAAGAATTTTGTGGTTCTTGCTATGGATGTGCCACTCCTGCACCTTTGTCCCTCACTGTTCAGCTCACTCTTCATAAGAATTTCTTCCTTACTGAGTGACTCAGGTTAAACTAGCAATAATTTGATAAAATTGATAGTCTAATTTAATATAACTAATAGTTATTTAGTAGCTGCTGAATGCATAAAACCCTGTTTTAACCAACACAGGCTTAAAGTGAGAGAAAAAATGAGAGTTGCTCATATGAATCATAGAATACTATGCTGACATCTTTTAGAAAATGAAGAAATACAAAGCATAGTTCATGATTATTTTGTGTAGTTTTAAACTGGAGGTTCCTGAACATTCTGGTGTAGTGTCAAACAATTAAAACCCTAAATTAAATTAGTAACAAAATAACTAATTAGATAATTCTGATAGTGGCTGTGTACCTGGCAATGTGTTGTCCCACCATTCCCTGGGTTTTAATTGAAAAGAAGCTCTTGGCACTAAAAGACCTTACAGAGCTGGAAGGGTTGGTAATGAGGAACCAAATTAAATCAGAAGTCAGCTTTTTCCAAATTTAATATCTTTCTAAAGTTAATTTGGATTAGTTTAATCATCCACTTGTTTAACTTGTGATTCTTGTTGAAATAGAATCATCACACAATGGTTTGGGTTGGAAGGGACCTTAAAGCTCATCCCATTCCACCCCCTGCCGTGGGCAGGGACATTTCCCACTATCCCAGGCTGCTCCAAGCCCTATCCAACCCGGCCTTGGACACTTCCAGGGATCCAGGGGAAGCCACAACTTTTCCAGGTAATCTGTGTCAGGGGCTCACCACTGTCTTGGTAAAGAATTTCTTCATCATAGCCTAAATAAATTAAATAACTACTCTGAGTGGAAAGACGGAGTACTGGCAAAGGTCATCAATCAACTTTGCATTAAGTAAGACTTTCCTAAGTTTTTCCGCCTGAAAAACAACTTTTTGTCAAAAAAGATAAGATTGGACAATATTTTTAGAGGTAAATCTGGAATTTTCAATGCCTCCGTTAAAATCCTTCCCTCCTAAGAAAACCTCCCTCCTCCTGTAGATTGCAGCCAGAACGCAAAGCATTAAAAACAACCCAAAACGCATCCCAAAAATCTCCCTTTTTTGACCTCACTGAAAGGGGTCCTCCTGCCTGCTGTGACATTCCAAACAAAACTGATCTGGAATCCAGCCCTGATGAGGATGGAGAGGAAAACGTGTCACAGCCGTGGCTCAGAGGGGAATTAGGGGAGGAAGGGGAGCCGTGGCCTGATGAGCTCGACTTCTCCAGCTGGCTGAGCACACAGAGCTGCACTGCAATCACTGAGCAGGGCCCAGAGTCCTGATTTTCCCCTCCCTCAGGAATTTTTAGATGGATGTAACCCTGCCCTGCTCACTGAAATAATGCCTAACTTCTCAAGCACTGGCTGGAAGGATTTTGCGCTTAGAATTGAGCTGCTCCCGCTAAAACACGAATGGGAAAAGACACTTTTTTTGTCAAGAGAAGGGATAAACGTGGCATTTTTAGCATTCAAATGAGCCTATAGACGGATTTTCTTCAGCACATGAAACACGCCCATCCATTTTTTACTAACTGATTTCAGAAAAAAAAAATCACAATTTATAAAAAAAATTAGGGTGTACGTTTTATTTAAAGAGAATACTTAAATATTTATGCTAAATACAGACAAGACCCTCACAGTCTATTAAAGCAGAAATAATTCTGCTGCCACAGCAATTGTGTGAGGAGTTTCCATTGAGAAATGAGCAAAATCTCTCTGTTTTTGTTCACTTCAAAAAAGTATGGATAATTTTCTTCTTTCACAGTGCTTTTGCTGTCGGGATGTTTCTTGCAATGGCATGGCTGGATTCACACCTGCCCTGGAGGAGTTTGTGGCAGCAGTTCTGAGCAATCCAGGGGTCTACGGGGGATTAATACCCCCAAAAACTCCCTCACAGCTGCAGTTTCGGCTCATGCTTAACACAGGAGGTTATGCAAAGTGTTATGTGATAATTATGTGGCATTTTAAATTCTAAAATGTGACATGGCAGCATTTTTGAGTTTTTTTTTTAAATTAGATTTTCTTAGAGTATTATTTCAAAATTCTTACATTCACTTAAAATTGTAGATTCAATGTTATCTTTCAAAACCTCTGGTTTTAATTTTTAATATGTTGCAAATAAACCAAGAGGGGGAATAAGAATGACTCAAGGCTTGTCCTTGACAATAATAAATATTTTTTATCGCTTTTATGATTTTAATATTTCTAATGATTCAAAAATCTGTTCTGATGTTATTCTGGAAGAGGCCAGATGGCCAAATAATGTGTAGCATGTAAATTAAATCAGCAGTCTGATCGAAATACTTATCCAAAAACAAATACAGGCTGTGACAATAATTCCACAACCCTTTTCGAAAGATAGGAAAAAATCTTGTGCCAAAAACTAGCTTTGGATGGTCCTTTAAACTGCATTAGTGGTTTTCAATGGAAGGAACATGGAAATTGATGTCTTGAGTGACAGAGGGAGGTATCTATACAATATAGAAACATAAATATTATTACCTATTCAATTCTTTAATAATGAATGTTTTAGTATTGGCTTTATATGTTGGTTTCAAGGTCTGTGTGTGGCAGTTCTGTCCTGTGCCAAAAGTACAGGAAAAGTTCTGTGGACCTGTGGTTTTCCAGACTTTTTGCATTAGAAGGTGTTTCCAAATGCTACCATCAGCAAAGCAGGTCAGCTCCAGTGAAACCAGGCAGGCCAGCAGTGCAAACCAGTCTGTAACAGTCCAGGCAGTCCCTGAGCAAATGGAAATGGAATTAGGGTTAAGGATATCCCCTAAAGGAGTGAATCCAAGTGACTGAGGCTTTCCCATTATTAGGATGGTTAAGGGTGTCCCGTAGAGTAATTTTCTTCCAAATTGCCAGCTTTAATTTTATTGTACAAAGCCATGTTGCTGAGTCCCAAAAAACTGGGTAAAATGAGTGTTTTCTGGAGCAAGAAGCCTCATCTTATTTTCTCTCTCTCTCATTCTATCCAGCAGATCACTGGAGATTGTTCTTGATTTGCTCTTGTCAGAGATCGTCCCTCTTTATTAAATAATAATACCGAGATTTAATTAGACCACATCTTTTATTTTCCTTCCCGTCCTGTCAGCAACAAAAGGTGCAAGGAGAGCAGATGATAAAATGCGTCAGCTCGGGGGGATCACTCCGTCAGCTCTGCTCCGCAGGGCACGGAGCAAGGTCATGGAAAAGGGGCAGCACAGGGGAGGACGGATGTTCTCATATTGGCTTAGATCTGCTCCTGTTTAAATCAAAGGCAGTTTTAATAAAGTGAAGCTAATTCTGGCCTCTTTTGCAAACGTTCTGCGGAGAGCAGGACCCTCGTCGTGTGGAAATGCGTCCAAAGGAAGGAGTTTAAGTGGCAGTGAAGTTTGATGGCAATGGCTTAGGTGACAGTAATGCCTTATAAAGTTTTTCACCTCTAGGTCACCACTCCAAATCCAGTCTAGGTCATTACTGACACAGAGTCATTATCCTCTCATGAATGTCTTCAAATGGCACTCCAAATGTTAAGTATCCCATTCTGCAGTTGAGACATGAGGAATCTTTCTGTCAATTTTCTGGACGATCGGTGAATTGCTTGTCGTGTGGCTCTTCACCCGTAGCCTCTCCTTTATCACAGCCAATAAAAGCCATCACCTGCCAAGGATGGTTGATATCCCATGGCTAACCTGCCATCCTCATTTTCTGTAGGATAGCCTGAATAATTTATTTGGTTTGTGTCCGATATGATTTTCGTCCTGTCATTGTCTCACATTCACATTTCTCGCTGCTTGCTCCGCTGTGGAGGTTATTCAGTAGATATTTATTTGGTAGATATTTATTGCCAAAGGGTAAATAATTAAACTCAAAAATTGTTTTTCACCTCTGTGTTTTCTGTTGTTATTTGCAGAGGTGGCTGGAGGACAACATTGACTTTTCCAGTGCTATTATGTCCATTTTATGTTTCAAGACACAACTAATAGTGACTCTTAGTCCAGTTCCAACAATGCTAAAACTTCAAAATTGATACAGGAAAGCCTTATCAATAAAACACTCAGACTCGGTTTATAAGCAAGCTTTCTTTTATCTGGTGTCATGCTCCCCCAACATCCTTCTGGATCCAAGTGTCCACAGCTCCAGTCTTTGTGAAGAGAGATGGGGAAAGCTGTTTCAGCGATGATCAGACTGGCGATATCTTCCTTTCCTGATCTGGGTCCATCTCTGTTATCACTTATTTTAAGCCCTTTCCCCCTTTATTATTTGTGCTGCATCTCAGTTACATTTTGAAGACTCCCCAGCAGCTTCTTCAGCCCCGTGAGAAGTGAAGGACAAAATTTTGTGCCCTGGTGGCAACCTGAGCCTGTCAGGCCCTGGCCACGTGCAGCCTTCACGGAGCAAGGACAGGGGAGACATTTGCTGAGCAGGGCTGAGGTTTTAAATAACACCAGCCCTGCTGGAACAGTCTCTGCTGAAGCTGGAGTCCTTTGTGAGGGTGACCCTCCTTGGGGCCAGGAGGTCGCTCCCCATTGCCCAGAGAAGAAAAACAGGACAGACAGCTGGACAGAACAGTGAGGAAGAAGCCAAAGAACTGTCAAAATGTCTTTAGGATACGAGCAAATTATTACTTCTTAATGTGCTTAAAAGACACAGAACTGAAATGAAAACTAGTAAGGTCTTTTTTTTTTCAGATAAAGTAGAAAGAACCTGTGAAGTTTTTTCTTTCTCTTTTCCTCCCTTCTTT
>VYZQ01064484.1:0-17495 GCA_013400655.1 Mystacornis crossleyi | reverse complement strand
TTTTTTTTTTTTTTTTTTTTTTTTTTTTTAACCTAGAGATTCTAAAATACTTTTTGAATAGGATTGTACTCCCCAGCCTTACTCTTCCAATTTCCTCTTAGCACTGTTCCTACAATGTGCTGGTGCCACTGGAACTTTTATAGCCAGGCTGCTTTTCCCCATCCAAAGAGCAAGCAAGGCTGAAAATGGAGAGCTATTAAAAGCCCTGCTCCAAATCCAGGTGAGGAATGTGTCAGCTGCTGGAGGGGAAGGGCGTTTGAGGTAAGCGGGCGCTTCCCTTGTCGTTTAGAACAAACAAGGTTTTAAAAGCGAGGGCAAGACCCCTGTGCAAAGAGATGCTTGGAGAATCATTTCTGAGGCCAACTGGGCATGGAAAATAAGGTTAAACCTGTGCACAGCTTGGGCTGTGGGTGTCAGCTCCCAGCCAAGTGCAAAGGTGTTCCTGTAGGACCAGGACATCCATGGAATAATGAGTGCTCGGCTGCCTTTTTCCATGTGTGTTGCGCCAACCCAAAAGGAGATGGGTGCATGGACTGGTACAAACTGCTCCGGCTTCAGGAAAGAAACCAGTCTGGCTCAGGAGTAAAACCTGGGGAATTACAGATTTCCTGCCTGGCAGTGCCAAGGAATGCGCTGCAGGTAAAGAGCGGGGAGCAGGATTTGCCTGGATACATCCCCACCGAGGTTTCCCTTTTGTAAAAAGGAATTAAAGCAAATATTATAATTCAAAGATATTTTGATTTTTGAGGTTACACTGGTTTCTGGTTCCAGGTTGTGTAAAACTTAAAAATCAGCTGTCCTGCAGAACGGGCCTTTCTATTCATTGTGATAACAGGAGGGAATCTGATGTCCCCATTACCTCAGTTTCCCTCTCAAGGAGCCAGTCTCAGACCAGCTCTGCCAACAGTGAAATGTGATTGGAAGCTCTGCTAGGTCAGAGAGGTCTTTCTTTCTCATATGTGAAAATATCTTTTCATTTAATAGACCGTCAGCATCACCAACTTGTCTAAACCATCTTCGTAAAGAAAAATAAATTAAATAAATTTAAAATCACTCGGGCAAATCATGTGGGGACCTGAATCTTGTGGTTCACATGCAAAACTCTCAGAGTCTCTTGCAAATCTTTTCTATTTTAAATATTTTTAAAGCACAACTCCTTTTGGTTTGTTTTATTTTTACTGGTACAGCACTTTCTGAGAGGTTTTATATATATAAAAGAATGGAAATACAAGCAGCAGCTGAAGCAGTTTCCAAGCAGAAGCAAGAGGAGGATGATTTACTGAGAGCTGTGATGAGAAATAGATGCCCAGTTTCATAAATTCAGAGTAAGTCCTGGTGCATCTCCCTTAACTGATGTTCTCTGCTGGAGTGCCACGCGACTCCGACTCCATCCACCGGGGAGAACGCATGGATTGCACTGGGTTATTTAATAATGCAGGCAGCGAGGAGGGAAAAAATCACTGCAGGCAGAGAACTGCTCACAGCTCCGGCCCGAGATCCCCAGAAATGAATGGCAAAGTCCTGCCCTCCCTACGATCCAATCGGGAAGACGAGCAGTCCCGCACAACTCTTCTCATTAGATCCCGAGCACCACTGTGGAATTATCGATGGAGAAATCCATGGACTGCAGGGCGAGAGCCTTGGCGGCAGAACTAGAAGCTTTGTTTAACCCAGGAATTGCTGCTGCCTGTTGGAATCTCCAGGAACACCGAGTGTCTTTGAAGGTGCTTGATTCTGCGCTGCGGATCAGAGGAAATGTGACAGTTTGCCTTGAGAATGCTCTCCAGAGTTTTTTTTTATTTACATCATTTTAGATCATTGAGAAGCATTTTGCCTGAAGCCGTGAATTTCAAATTGTGCACTAAGAATATCGAGACGTGGAGCTGGGTCTTGGGAAAAAGGGAAGAAAAGGGAGAGAAATCCAGTAATGTAGATAAATAGAAGAAAATGAGATCTACATGAGAGGTTTGATTAAATTTGGAATCGGCTGCTGGACCAGAAAGATAGAGCTAAATAAAAGCATGGAGTTAACTAAGGGAAAAATGAGTTTGGAGCAGGAACAGAACTGAAATTCATCTTTGCCAGCGAGGCAGGAAGCTGGAGTGACCTTGAGAGCTGCTGTGAGCCCGTGCACGTGCGAGCCCTTCGCAAAGGCAGCTCTGATTTTTATTTTGGTGCATTTAACACGGAGCTGCCATGGACCCTGGGTGGCAATTTGTGTGAAGTCCATAACTCAGCCTGCTGAGAAACCAAGGAACATGGAATCTCAGGGTCCTGAGGACACGGTGGTTTTATATCTGAAGCAGCTTCCCTCTCTTCGTGGTGCAGGAGAACTGAACGCGTCTTTAGATGTAGATTAGAGGGTGATGGCCTCAGTTTAGATGTGATTTTTACAAACATAGGGATTCTTCCCACACATCAGGAAGCATTTCTTCATGGAAAAGGCTGTTAAGCTTTGGAAGGGGCCACCCAGGGAGGTTTGGAGTGCCCATCCCTGGAGGTGTCCAAGGAAGGCCTAGATGTGGCACTCAGTGCTCTGGGCTGGTGACAAGGTGGGGGTGGCTTAGAGGTTGGATTTGATGGTCTGGGAGGGCTTTTCCAACCTCCATGATGGTGTGATTCTGTGCTGGGACCTTGGTCAGTGGTGATAAAACCAGTGGTGACAGCTGTAGGGTCTGTGAATCAGTAGATGTGTAGGTTACAGCCGTGTTACAATGGTTGTCCTAAAGCTCTTGTGGTTTTGGTGCTGAGCTGAAGAGCTCCTCCTCCCTCCATGGGCAGCATGGCCACATCCCGGACCAAGGCTGTCCTGGGTCCCACCAGCACGAACTCCTCTGAGAGGGTTCAGATGAACCCAGTTCAGATGAGCCAGCTGAGGAAGGATCCTGCTGGGATGTGCAGGACCGTAAAACAACCGAGGGTGGAAGGGAGCCCAGGAGGTCCCTGGGCACGGCCCCTGCCCGGTGCCGTGAGCTCTCACTGCTATTGGTGGGGCTGCTCTTGTCACTTTATGAGCCCAGAGGGATCAATAAAACACCGAGGGAGAGCAGAATAATGCAGTGACACCTCGAGAAAAATTCCAGACACGTCACCCTCCCGTTTGGGCACACTTCCTGCTAACGAGACACTCAGCAGTGCCTTTCTGCAGGTATTTTCCATCATGGTCTTCCTCTGTGGGCTCATCTTTCGGCTCCCAGGACCTACTTTTTCTTTTCTGTCCAGTCACAGCTACTGTATCTCCTTGTTTTAACATTCTATTCTTTCTGTCCTGACTTTCTTTTTAAAATTTTTTATCCTCTGCTAGTTAACTGTATTTATACAGCTTTTTAATGAGTTTTGATTCATTTAAACATGCTTTATGTGCCTAACAGCAAACCCCTGCTGGTCTGATTTTATATAGTGTATTTAATTGAGATACCTTTTGCAAGTACATAGTTTGTGTGTGGCGAGCACTGTCCTCAACCATAAATTCTGCTTTATTCCCACTCTTCTGATTAGATTTTTATTTGCATTACATGAATGTGTTTTTTTTCCCACTAAAATCCTGTCACGTACATTTTAACCACGCCAGCAAATTAATTCTTGCTATATTTAATGCCATACACAGAAACGCCTTTATGGAGCTTCTAATTGTTCATTTCAAGCATTCCAAAATTAGTTCCCTTTTATTAATTGGGGAGCCATTGCATTCTGGAGAAGACAGAAAGCTCTCTTGCAAACCACATGAACTGGACAGATGCTCTGAAATACGTTAACTGTTGCCCAGTGAGTGGTGACACTGTTCATCCGTCAGGTCCGTGCCACAGCCACTCTGGGATCTGCTGTAGGGTAACGGTGCTGTGAGAGAGGCAGTGTCAGAAGGGATGAACTGACACCACAGACAGCAGTTTTATGTTTAGGGTAAAGCAGGAAGAAAATCATAGTTTGTAATAACTGGGGAAATGTCATTATCCCTGATAGAGAATCATAAATGGTTTGGGTCGTCTCATTCCAACTGCCCTTCCATGGGCAGGGGCACTTTCCAGTGTTCCAGGCTGCTCCCAGCCCCAGTGTCCAGCCTGGCCTTGGGCACTTCCAGGGATCCAGGGGCAGCCACAGCTGCTCTGGGCACCCTGTGCCAGGGCCTGCCCACCATCACGTTATGGAATTCCTTCCCAAAATCCCATCTACATCCACCATCCAGCTCAAAGCCATTCTGCCTGGTCCCATCACTGGAGAACATTGAATGGAAACTCGTGACTCAATCAGGCTGTGAGAAAGGAGTGGGACTTGATTTGGGTTTCACTGATGGTTTGAGTTTCCCTCTTGGTTTTCCCCGGAGCTCAAACACTCTACAAAGAGTCAGGATTGTTTTATGAGTGACAAACAGAAAGCTCAAGCAAGGGAAGTGCTGTCCAAGCAAAGTTTTCCTGAATACATTGATTATGTGGGACTTCCTTTCCAGAGTTTGGGTCACCCAAAATAACCCACCTACCTCCTGGCAGCAACTCATTAACTGGGTCATCTCCATCCCTCTCTTCAAACAGATCTTATCAGCAACACTTCTAGTGGGATAAGAGTGTCTTGGGACGTACATTTACATACGTAGAGATTAAAAGGCTTCCATAACCCTAGGAGCAGAAAATGCATCTCATCCAGTCGATTGCCAATGTTCCCTTGCTAAATCCTTCATAATGGGGTTTTCCTGCTGTGTCAGCAGCTCCATGACAATAAAGCCACTGGCACAGATATCCTGACAGCCAGTTTCAGTGACCACGAGGCAAGAAATGCCAAGTTCCCTTCCTTTTTCCAGCTAGATGGATGATGTTTGAGCAAAGAACAAAATCTCTGCATTACGGTTCTTAACTAACCCATTCAAAATAGCCTCAGGAAATATCCGGAGCTCTTCGCTTTATAGCAGGGTGTTCAAGACTATTTTATCTTTTTCAAATACGCGGCACTAAAATGGAGTTTTCTGAAGCCTTCCAAGGAACCAATCACGGCCCGTGCTGACCAAATCCCGTGTTTAAAACCATGTGCACGAAAAGAGCACTCCAACAATTAAACTTCAGTTTTTAGCTGCTGGTTGTCCAAGCCTGCTTGCTAAATCAGCATTTTTTATTTCACCCTCCCTCATCCAGGATTTGCATAAACCAGCTGATGGGTGTGGCCAACAGGAGTTGTGAGGCTGAAAGATGAAGCACTGAGCTTCAGGATAGCCGCTGGTATCTTCCTCAGCTTCCACGTTCATTTCCTGGAATGCCTGTCCCCAGGGTGTGCCGTGGGCTGCTCTCAGAGGGATGAATTGGGATTGGATGTGGGGTGGCCTTGGAAATCAGAACTCTGTGCCATGGGTGTAGTGAAGAGCGCTGCTTCCTGACAGATGATCCTAACTGATCCTAACTTCATCCCACAGAAGTACGCTGTGGTCCTGAGGAGTTCTGTGGGAGTCTTTCAGGGAACGTGGAGCTCAAATGGGGTCATTATGTGGTAGAAAGTGACAGGGGTGACCTCATGGGCTCTGTGCTTCTCCCAAGTCAAGAACTCTCCAGCCACTCAAGATGGAAAAATCTCTATGGGATTTGTCTGCAAAAAGACTGAACAGTGAATTAATTCAATCACATCATGGAAAATAAGAACTTTCTGGTAGAATGAGAACATTTTGATTAGCTGTACGGTCAGCAAAGAAAAAAAATCTCCCATAATAGTCACAAAATCTATTGAGGTTTATTTTTGCTGTGAGCACAACAATTTTCTGTGAAAGCCGCAAGCAAACAAGACTTTTGAACCATTTCAATCTACTCTAAGTCAGAAAGCACAGTCTCTGTTGGCACCTCTGTATTTTATTATTGTGTCAAAAACTAGGAGAGAAGGAGAAACCCGAACGAACAAAAACCCGCGTGCCTTATGTGTTACAGGAATCACTTTTGCCTGGCTCTAAACAGGCAGCTCCAAACCCCAGCAGGATTTCAGTGTTAGCTCACAGAAGAGTCAATGTTTGCTCAGTTCCCTCTTCAAACACTTCCAGCATTTTGACCACTCATTTGAAATCCTCCGGTGTTCCTTTGACGGGTTCTGCTTTCACCGGCTGTTGGAACAAACACTGGACATCTTTGTGGCTCTTTTCAGCCAGTTTTCCTGTGGTTCCATCCCAACTCTGTGGAATTCCTGACAGGGAAGAAGGATTTAGGACCAGCTTGCCCATCGAGGTGTGACGCGCTCAATATTTGAAGAAGCTGCGTAACGTGAGCCCACGTAAAATCCACAGAATCTCCTCTATTTATGGTTAAAGATCACCCAGGGTGGATAACGTTCTCCAAAAGCCCAGCTGCTTATGTGGGACAGAAGTCCAAAACCCACAGCAGATGTCCAGGAGAGGAGAGGAAGGACATCGTGGCTGTGTCACGATGCAGCCACGGCAGGAAAATTTTAGGTGTCCAAACGATTTGAGAAAGGCCAGTGAGGCCAGAAAAACCTTGTGCAGTATTTTCACTCTCTGCTGTAAAGCAGGATTTGAGTGTCACATTTTCCAAGAAGTCACGCTGGAGAGTCCTTTATCAAAAATGAGAATGCTTTGTTCACGTTTGTAGCTGATTTAAGTGGTGTGATCAGAGTGCTTCCCATTCCTGCTGCCAGAAGTGTTTTACTTGCCTGCACTTAAACCAATTTTTGGTGCTTCTTACACAGCCATCTTCAAAAGCACAGTGAGAGTTTTAATCCAGCAGGATAAAATTGATAACTTTTATGATGACATAATTATTACTAGGAGTATTAAAGAAATGAATGTAATTACTGCATTTCTTTAAACCAATGTTATTTTTAGCCTTAACTCTACGGTGACACACTGGATGACAGTATCCTTGACAGTATTTTAAAATACAATTTAAAATGTAACTCGTTATGTGTGAGCTCCCATTCATGACAGCTTACCTGCCAGAGTTTCCTTTTTCAAATCCCTCTGTAACTTCCAAATTAGTGACTTGGCCTTCTCCACACTTGAAATTAAAATCAGAATTTAAATTTCAGAAAGATTGGGGTGGGGAATTTTCCCACTGTACAGTTTTTATACCTTCTCCACTGACATCAAACATGCTGTTGGGAAGGCGAGAAGTTCTGTGCACACAACAGGTGGTGAGTTCTCCAAAACTGCTCTGTTACCCGCAGGGTTGTGGGGTTACTCGTGGCATAAATCACTGCTCCTGTGAGTAACAGCATCACTCTCAGGCTGGCACTAATCTGAAATCAGGAAAATCTCTCTGGGCTACTTCGCCTGGGGAAAAAGGGCTTGAGCATCACCAAAAGTGCAGGAGGGAGTGGCCCAAGAAGGTATAAAAATGGTTCCTCGTAGCCTGGGGTTTGTATTTGTAGGTGGGTGACTGTGTTAAGCTTTAGCCTTTTTATTTTCAGTGGTTTTTGAGGTTCCTTTCCAGAGCTGTGGAGAAAAGGGAAATAAATTCAGTAGAAATAAGTCAAACAAGAATATATGTGGAGAATATCTCCTCTCAAGATTTTTCAGCTGAAATCCTGCACTAGCTAAGGTTATTTGTTCACTAATCATGTCCTAAGACACCTTTGCAAGCTTTTATTTTTAACTGAATTTGTTATAACGCTGCAAAGTCGCCAGATTTCAAGTAAGATGTTTATTAAGTCTGTTAAACCTCTCAGCACTGGGTGAAAGGGTTCTGAAAGCAGGATGTGTTCAGACATGCTTTTAGGGAGTGCAGCTGGAAATTCCTGTCAGAGTGGGATTCCTACAAGGAGCAGTAGATGTACAGAAAGAGCAGAGCTGGAAAATGCTCTCAGATTTCTGGGAATTTTCTCCGATTTCAGCTCAGCACAAGAGAACCTGAGATTTTCCCTGGGGCTCCCTCTGAGATTGTTATCAACGTTACTGCATGGAAGCACCAAGGAGGTGCTGTAGATGTTCCTCCAGCCCTGGGCAGAATGTGTTTTCAGGGAAAAAAAAAAATCCAGAAAAAGAACCAAATTGAAAAATCAGAATAATATTTATGAAGGGCCTGTCTTTCACAAGCTCAGGGAAAAAAATCCGCTGCATTTTAAACTGAAAAATTCCTCCTCGTCTTTTGTTAGTGAAGTAATGAGGGTGGAGAGAGATTTGGATGTCGCTGCCTAAATCCCAAGGTGATTTATCCAGTGGTTAACAATGTTCGGAGGAAAATACCTCTGGAAAGGATGTAAATCAAAGCAGAGCTAAGAGAGAAAAGCTGCATATCTCGTATAACAAGATTGCTGAATGGGAGTTACAGATGTTGCAGCATAAGTATGAAGTTATTGGAATAAGGGAGACGTGGCTGAATGAGAGAAGCGATTGGGGATTTAAAACATCAGGAGTTTCTGGGAAGGATGTACAAAGTGAAATAGGAGGTGGTATTGGCAAGGGATTATGGAGGTTTGCAGAGAAATGATGGATAAGTTTAGGTGATACAGCAAAGAGGTTTGCATTGAAATTAAGAGCAGTGAAAGCGGAGAGGTGGCTTTGGTGTTTTGTCTCCAGGGAATGAAAGTTGGGTCATTATTTTAAAAATATATTAAGAAAACAGATTAGCGCATCAATTACTGCTTGGTGATGTGTATAAATGTGATAATGTGTGCTGATAAAGAAATAAAATTGTAATATGGATTTGCCCCTGGAATAATCCGTTCAGTGGGAATAGCTGCGGGGTGGAACACTGCGAGTGAAATTGGGAAAACACCCCCCAAATTTGCAAATGCAAATTCAATGTTATCCTTATCTGCTTGTTTTTGGAAGTGTCAACACTTGGTACTAAAATACCCAACCCCAAACCTGCAGCAAGGCACTGCCCGCAAATTTCCCACTCCCAAGTTCTCAGCTGATCCTAAAGGAGCCAAGTGGTGGTGGTTTGTAGGAATTGTGGCTGCATCCCCCAGGAATTTCACACCTTGCAGAGCTGGGTGGAACACAGGCTGCTGTTGATTGCAGATGAGCTCTGTTTGGTTTGGCTTGTCTGGGAAAAATATTTATCACTTCCTTCGCTTCCCATTTTTCTGTTGGTTCGCCTCTCTCAGCATCGACTCTTCCACCATTTGGCTTTCCTGGCATCCTGTTTGGCTTTGAAATGGCTCCTCACGGGGCAGGGCACTGATTTCTCCTGCATCTTCTGAATGTCACCTCTTTTCCTGCCTTTTCAAACTCTTTTTTTCATCTCTTTTCCCTGCCTGTGTCACTCTGGTAAATCAACTGCCACCAAATTGACACCAAAGTCAGCTGGTACCTCCCTGGCCCTCCTGCTCGTCAGGCATGAAACGTCCCCTTCCTTTTCTTTTTTCCTGTTTTATCTTTGTTCTAAACTGATTCCTATCAAATGATTGCCCAATCCATCTGTCCACCAGGCTCCTTTCTGATCTCAGAGATTTGCCTCCACTTTAATTCCATGTTGCAGCCACTTCATTGTCCTGCTCTGAGAATTAATCTCTCCAAGCACTTTAACTTCTCCTTTTCTTTATTGCGGCTCTCTCTTGCTTATTATTTCCTCCAACATGCATCAAATTCCCAAATAAAAACCTGACAGTGGCCTCTCAAGGACTGTAAATATCGATGGTCTGTGTTTTCCTTTGCTTGCATGTTGATTCGTGTGATGGCTCTTATCAAAACTTGGGTGGTTCTTCCACCTCAAATATCTCTGTAGGTGGTGAGAGAGGAGCAGCTTTGAAAACAGACATCACAGCCTTGGAAAGAGGTGAAATTATTGATATTAGGGACCTATTAGGAAACAAATTCTTCCCTGAAAAAGTTCTTGAGGCTTGGAACAGACTCCCCAGGACAGTGGTGGAATTACCACCCCTGGAGGAATTTAAAAGGCGTTTGGATGTGGTCCTTGGGGACACAGTTTATGCTAGAACTTCATGATCTTAAAGGTCTTTTCCAGCCTAAATAATTCCATGATTCTCAAAGTTTTGAGTTTCTTTCAGAATTCTGCACCATCTCCCTTTACTGGCCGAGATAATTGGAGCCGTAAATGTGAGAAATCTCCTAAACTCTGTTCTGAAATACAGGAGATACTTGAGTCTGGTGTGGCACAGGCAGTTTAGGCCATGGAATGGGACTGGGAGCAATTAAAATCTTTCAGAACCTTCTTCTGTGCCAGGGCTCTATCAATTTTATTGAAAATCAAAAGGCAGAATNCTCTATCAACTTTACTGAAAATCAAACGGCAGAATTATCCAGCACAGAAATATTACTCAAAAAAAGATACTTTTTGTTCAGCTTAAGAAAAAAAACATTTAATCCAAAAGAAACAGATTTTTAAGGCTTTTTTGGCAGACAAATCCATATTTCTGCATGCAGGTGCTTTCTTTTGACAGGTTTTAGTTTAACAGGTGTTTAAGGAAAAAATCGAGTTGTTAATGGGGTGGGTGCGTAGGGAGGTGTTCCCTGGACATGACAAAAACCCCACAGACATCAAGGGCAGCAAAATATCGAGTTAATATGGGATGTGGGACTGCAGTCTGGCTGGAATGGAACCCCAGCCACGAGGTTAACTTGACTTTTTAAATCTATTTTTAGCACAAAAATTAGAAATTCAAACCAACATGAGGACAAGGAGCTCTCTCTCTCTCTCCTACATGATTTTCTTTGAGGTGATTTAGAGGACAGACTGCGGATCAATACGGCAACTCTTTGTAGATACAGCAATTTTTGTTGATTGATAAATTGTTTGATATTTTCAAATTTAAAAAGTGCCACCAGGGATAGTGGAAGGAGTCCCTGCCCATGGCAGGGGGTGGCATGAGGTGATCTTTATGCCCCCTTTAAACCCAGAGAATTCCAGGAGTCTGTGCCTGTTCTGTCTCTGCCAACCCAGGCTAAGTCTTAGTATTGAAATTTTTAAAATCAAAAGTAAAATTACCCAAATTCTGATTGCAGATCCAAATACCCTCTTGCCTGATGTTTGTTATATGTTATTGCCTCAAACCAATAAAGGAATATCATCATTGACTTTATTTAATGGCTGCCACCGACTGCAAACTCATTTAATTATAACCACGAGGCAAGTGCACGTAGTTAGACTGATTATTTATCAGCCAGAGGTTGATGGCTTTAATAGGCCAGTAATATCCTAATGAATGCACTCTAATTGTCTACACGGAGAGGCTGTGGAATTGTTATTTAAAGTGCAGAACAACCCCTGAATTGCAAAGCCCCAGACAGAACGGGGTGAAGGCTCTGGCGCTTCCCAAAACACCGCTTCCCAGAGAAGTTCCTTTCTGGAGTGTATTAAACTTGAACCAGGGTCAAACACCTGCAGTAAAACCCAGTTTTTATGGCCTCTTTGGCTTTTGAAATGTTATTCTTCTTTTTTTCCCCCCCCGTTTATAGTGTGTGTATGAGTGTTTCTTGATTTATGATAGGATGTTTTATTAAAAACAGCGCTCCCGGTATCTTTGCAGAATACCGAAGGGATTATTCACAGACACACATTTAAAAAGCCAAAAAGTCAGCCCAGGCTCACCTCCTGCTCTCCTTGGGAACAATAACTGTCCATGGATTTTAGGGAGGCTGCAGTAGAATGTTGTGACTCTATTATTTTAGAGTGAGTTATACCGGTACATATTTTATTAAGAGCTTGAATTGATATTTTTCAATAGTCACACCCAGTGCTAAAACACCTTCTGACTTATTGGTGTTTTGATTGTTTGTGTCTTAAAATAAATTTGTGTCTTAGAAATATTTCAGAGAGGTTTGTGGTTGGAATTGATCAATATAATTTGGAGGGTGGTCAGTGACCACAGGGAGCATCACAGAAAAATCAAAATTTAGCTCTTTGAGGCAGTTCTCTCAGGATATTTCAACTGTGTGATTTCTGTGCTGATGCCGTGATTAAGAAATATCCAGTTCCCATAACGTGTGTGAAAAATTAGACTTTGAGAATCATTCCTGACTCTTGTCTTTTTCTTTGCTTCAGGATCTTCAAAACTTAGCCCTTTCCCTGTTTTCAGTGGCCCAATCAAACAAATATTGTGGTGAAACTTGCCCACGGAATCTTGGAATAATCTTTCTGTGGAAAACAATCGATATCCAAATTAACAGCAGGAATGGGCATAGCAAACACAGCAATCAAAACTAATCAGGGAATCCTAAGACTCAGAATGAAAAAATAACATTGGAGCACACAAATGCTGCGGGTTTTAAAGCAGGGGAAGGTCCCTCTACGGTTTTTTGGCTTCCTTGTGCTCCAAACTTTCTTCCAGTCCTCTGTTCCCGTTTAATACTGACACATGGTCATAGCAGTAGATTTCATTTCTTCTCCCATTAAAGCATCCAGGTTCAAAAATAAAAATATGAAAAGCGTGGGGTGAGTAGGTGGAAATCCTTTGTTGTCGAGCCAAATGGAAAGATGGACATTCTGTAATTTTCTGACACAGTGGGAGCTCTGCACAGGGGGGAAAAAAAGAGCTCTTGAAGCCACATTTCCCTTTATCAGTTCCTGTGCCTTGAGTGCACTTTCTAGTTAAAACTTTTAAATTACTTTAATTACAACAACTAAAAAGGGCTGCTGCAGAAATTATTCCCACGCAAGTGAAGAGGTCATTAAAAGTTGTGGCACTCCAGCTAATTTGGGAACAATGCCCTGTGTGAGGGGCTCCAAATGCAATAATTACATTCCAAGATCCATTTGCGTTTCCAGGCCCGGCCGTACAGCCCCTGGCAGAGCCCTCTCCTCAAATCCTTCTGCAACATAAACACCGAGCTGTCGTTATCAGAGCTTAATAATTGTGAGCCTCACATCGACCCACTGATGTGATCCTGAAATAGAACCCTGACAGGTTTTTGGTTTTTTGCTTTGCTTGGATTCATCTGGAATTCTGGGAGCTGAGCTCTGGTGTAGTGGGATTTCCCAAGGAAATGCTCTCTCCTGTAAGACTCCATTAGAAAGCAGGAGTAAAGCTGAGCTTTGGTCGAGTTTTGAATCACAGGAAGTTTGGGTTGGAAGGGAAAAAAGCTCACCCCATTCCAACTCCTGCCATGCGCAGGGACAGCTTCCTCTCTCCTGGGTTGCTCCAAGGTCCGTCCAACCTGGCCTTGGACACTGATCTTTATCCTTTTAGTTCAGACTTGGTACAGAATATTGTGAATAAAAAATCCTGGCCCAGAGCAGAACTGATTTTTATAAACATTTCAGAAACCTTACGCTGTCTTCAGGTCCAGAAAGTCAGGAAGTGCCACAAGTGTAACCTCAGACATCAGACTGTGACTCTTACCTGCCTGAGGGATTTGCAATAGAAACACAGAATTGTGTGGGATGGAAAAGCCTCTAAGGTGGAGTCCAGCCATTCCCCAGCACTGCCAAGGCCGCCACTGACCCACGTCCCCAAGTGCCACATCCACACAGATTTTAAATCCCTCCAGGGATGGGGACTCCACCACCGCCACGGGCAACATCTTCCAATACCTGACCACCCTAAATTAGAAATTTTCTGTAATATCCAGCCTGAGCCTGCCCTGGCCCAGCCTGAGGCTGTTCCCTCTGCTCCTGTCCCTGTTCCCTGGGAGCAGAGCCCGACTCCCCCGGCTGCCCCCTCCTGTCAGGGACTTGTGCAGAGCCACAAGGTCCCCCTGAGCCCCCTTCTCTCCAGGCTGAGACCCCTACCCAGCNTGGGGCTCCAGCCCCTTCCCCAGCTCTGTTCCCTTCCCTGGGGATGTGCTCCAGCCCCTCAATAATCCATATTACAAATAAAGCCCATGTGCTCTAATTCCAAGTGAATGGGAACCACACCATGATTTCCAGGTCCAGGAACTCACTCAGTGATTTTTCAGCTCTGCCAAGCAGAGTCCTCCAGTCTGGAGCAAGGGAAGGAACCAGAGAGCTCTTCCCATTCCTCCGCTCACTGCTGGGCAATCAGTTGGGTTTTCAGACTGGTTATTTCACCTTTTATTCCACCTTTATCTCATTTCCTGCAGAGCTCAGTGTTATCACTCACCCGAGGGGATGTAGCTGAAGGTGAGGGCTGATAACGACTTGGGCCTGGCTGCCACCTCTGCTGGCTCAGGAGGAGGAGAAGCATCTTCCCCAAACAGGGATGGGTTCTAAAGGCATGACGAGTTTTGGCATGGAAAGAGGAAAATGCAGGGAAAGACTTGACAGGGTAACGTCCTGAAATAAACTGGAGTCACTGAAGCATGAAGTATCAGATTTCATCCCCGAAATATCTGATTTCATCCCATAAAAGGTGTGGCTAAGCCTTGGCACCACTTAGTTCTGCCAAAATGTCCCACTTTTCCTTACATATATTGACAAAGATACTTGTAAATGTACGTCATAAAGGATGGGTGACTTTGCTTTGACCCCAACTCCTTTATGTACCATTTTCTCAATCCTTTCAGTGGCAAAATAACAAAATTCTGTTGCCTTACCACAGGTTTGAAGGCTTAATTTTATTTTTCTTTAAGAGACAAAAGATATTTTGCATACATGACTACCTAAGTCACAGTACTCCCATAAATATTTGGTTTCTTTTTCCTCCAGGAATCTCGGCCTATATATATTTCCTCATGTTTTGACATAAAACTGCTTTTCCTAAACATTAGAAGCCCTTTTCACCCTCCTATTTTTACAGCCATATGTTCCAAAGCACTAAATTCCAGCTTGGTTGAACACTTAATGTGGTGTTGGCAGCAGGAGCTGGGTTTTTTTTTTGTTTTTTTTTTTAAGCCTTTGTGATACTTAACACCAGCAAAGCCCTTAAGTGTGACAGAAGAAATCAAGCCTGAAAAGCTGATTTTTGCTCCATCGCATAGATGATATTTTCCACCTTGAAAACAAGCCATGAAATATTAAATTTAAACATATAAGGTTTCTTTCCAGTCATCCTTTGCTTGGCAATAGCTGTGGTGTTGACATAGATGTCACCGTGACGGGATGAGGTGGCTGATTTTAAAATGACCCCAAAATTTGCGAGTTGGTTTCCTGTGAGAGTGCTTTTATGGCTTCCTCTGAGGCAAATTTAGTCCCATCCATGTTTAATTCCGGCAGGAAATATCCCACTGCAATGGGAAATATCCCATTGCAGGCACCTGGGCATCCAGCCTGTCCCGGACATGCAGGAGCTGCCTGGTGGTGAGGGATGATAGGGAAGAGGAGAGTTTTCAGGAATATTTCATGGTTCCGCGATCAAGAAACGTCTCCGTTGTGGGTTTTTAAATTATTCCTGCCCAGGCAGTGCCCCCAGTGTGTCCTTTGGATTGTAGGACTCAGAGGTGTGGTAGGAAGTGGCATCCCAAGGAACCAGGAGAGTTCTCTAAAAATAAACCCCACTTTTGGCTCCTCTCAGTTGGAATTCAGTGGTTTTTTTCACACAATCCCAGTCTGGGTAAGGACTTGGCAATATTCTGAAGCTACCCTGAGATTTTCAGCTCCAAAATTTTATTTATTTCCTCCCCACTTTATGCAAACAGATTTTGTTGCCAGACCCTACATATTCCTCTCTTTTTCTTTTCAATATAAAAGAGTAACTATATTTTATTATTTCTTTATAGAGAGCAATAAAGCACAGCCCTGGAATGGATGAGGAGGAATACAAAAACAATTGAAAAGACAAAGCGCAATATAAATGTAAATCAGGCACGTTTTTACTTTCCAGAGCTGAGCTGGGTTTTCATCAGCTGGTCCATTGTGGTAATCCTTTCCAAATTGTTTAATTTTCTTTTCTAAATCCATGGATTCAATGCTCTGCATCCTTATTCTCCACAAAGTTTCTTTAATGGAGGTCTCACTAATGCCAACAAATATCCTGGAGATTTCTGGATGTCTTGGTGTAGCAAACATTTATCTGGAGTGAAGGGAAGTTGGTTTAAAGAGAAAAGCTGAACCTTCTCATCTCACTCTCCTCCATAAATAATCAGTCCAAAGAACCCTAAAAACATTATGAAGGATCAGGAAAACAAAGTTGATAAAAAAGTCCAGTCCTCTATATAATTTATTTATTATTTGAACAAGTTCAGGAAAAAAAAAAAAAAAACCACACTTCTGAAAACTTGTTTAATGATTTTTTTTTATTATTATTCCTGAAATGTCTCTATAAAAAAGTAATAAAGCCCAGCAGCAGAAATCAGGAAAAGTGAAAATACTTTAGTTTTCCATCAGAAAAGTCTGTGGTCAGACCCTTCAGTGAAATCCTCTTCTGAAGAAGGCTGTAAAAAATCAACTTCTATAAAATACTTTCAGGAGAACGAGGAGGAATAAAAGGAGTGAAAAAGTCTGTTTCATGTNCCAAAGAACCCTAAAAACATTATGAAGGATCAGGAAAACAAAGTTGATAAAAAAGTCCAGTCCTCTATATCATTTATTTATTATTTGAACAAGTTCAGGAAAAAAAAGAAAAACATTTCTGAAAACTTGTTTAATGATTTTTTTTTTATTATTATTCCTGAAATGTCTCTATAAAAAAGTAATAAAGCCCAGCAGCAGAAATCAGGAAAAGTGAAAATAGTTTAGTTTTCCATCAGAAAAGTCTGTGGTCAGACCCTTCAGTGAAATCCTCTTCTGAAGAAGGCTGTAAAAAATCAACTTCTATAAAATACTTTCAGGAGAACGAGGAGGAATAAAAGGAGTGAAAAAGTCTGTTTCATGTTTCCTGCCCAACTTTATAATGCGTTTTTCATTCTGAAGTTCCTTTCAGGTGAATAATTCTGCTTTCTTAAGTCAATCCTGACCCTTCTTTTGTGTCCGTAGAAGACTTTAATTAAAGCTGACCAGGGAGAAGACCAATATTGAAGAGAGAAGCAGCCAGTGAGGGTTTTCTGGAACCAAACCTTTTGTTCCCTGAACAAGACCGATGGAAATAGGAAGTGCAGCATCCCTTTGGATGAGGACTGATCCATGACTTGTCTTATAAGAAATATTATCTTTAATATAAGCACCGTAGATCTTAAAACCTGATAGGGGGTTGAAAGAGTTCTCTTTCCTGGTCTATCTCTGCAGCCACTGCTCTTAAAATTCAGCCATTGTTATAGAATTAGCCCCAGTTAAGTCATTAAGAGAGAGGAATGTTTGCATTTAAAGATCTTTTTTATCTAACGTGGTTCACCCCTTGAGTCATGGACAGGGTCATTTATGTTCCCTCAATTTTGTTTTCTTGTTGAGTTTGAAATAAAAAGCTATTTAAAAAAAAACNAATATGGGAATATTTGTAATTTACAAAATATGGGAAAAGTGTGAGGAATTATAATAAATGCTTGTTCTGGCTGGAGTTGGTCATCATTCCAGAGATAACATTGTGAGCTTAAAAATTATGTGCAAATGGAGCTGAAATTTGGAGCGGTTGGGGATGGTGGCGTTTGAGACATCAGCAGCTTTTGGAGACGGGGAAGTGGAGCTACAGGTGGGACGTGCTGACATGGAGTAGGGAGCTTAGTGAAGACTCCAGCATGGAAACTGAAAACTCTCAGATCTCTGGGAAGTGCCGGTTGTGTTCCCCCTGGGGAGAAGGGTCGGGGCTGGGGGCAGCGTGGCCATGGTGCTGATGCCTTAGGTTTT
>VYZQ01064483.1:0-31250 GCA_013400655.1 Mystacornis crossleyi | reverse complement strand
CACCCCTTATTCCATACCATTTGCGTCATACTCAGATCCCACACAACTCATGTATCTTCCAACTGTTCCATTGTATTTATTTCTCATTACTGGAATGCCTTCTTGCCCACACTTAAACTACATCCTTAAACCATCTCTATACCAAACACACATTTTCACTAACCACTATCCCCCGAGCTTTCAAAGATAGATATAATTTTCCCATTTCATGGGCTTCCTCCATCCCTCCAGAACCATGACTTGGGCTCTATTCCATCAGGATGAGTGGTCAGGACAGGAAAAGTAGCACACTTGATCACTGAGCACCGACACCAGCCTGGCTCAGGTTGTTGTTGCATTCTCCTTGCTCCTCGCAAAATTCACTCTTCATCGGTTCATGTCATTCCTGCTACTTTACTTCCTGCAACATACAACTCACACCACAGATTATTTTTCCCCAAGGTTAAATCTCCTTGAGGCATACGCCCTGCCTCCTCATCCTTCTGCATTCCCCACCAAGTACACCCAGGTCCTTGGGCAAAGACAATCCCACGAATGGGCTTGCCTTTTCCCATGGGAGGAGAAATCCACACCGACTTCCCCAGCCACTTCCTTACGTGTAATTCAGGGACCTTATCTCCTCCCACAGTGTGTAGGGGTTTAGTTTGGGCAGGACCAGGGCAGTTACCAGATCCCGTAGTGTTGACCAGCCAAGCGGCTTCTGCTAAATTTGCATCCCAGTGCTTCCATGCCTCATTACCTTACACTCTTTACATAGTTTTCAGCAGTCTGTGTTACATTTCAGTCTTCCCAGAGGCCTGTTGGTAATAAGGGATGTGATATATCCACTCAGTGCCATGTTTCTTTGCCCAAGAGTTTATGAGGTTATTTTGAAAGTGAGTCCCATTGTCTGACTCAATTCACTGTAGTACCCTGTTGCCACAAAATCTGTCCCTCAAGGCCTGGGATCTCAAGGTGTCTCGAGCAGTGGCAATGGTTTACAGGGGATGTTTTCAGCCAGTCAGTTGTTGCCTCTGCCATGGTGAGGATGTAGCTCTTGCCTTGGCACGTTTGTGGCAATGGCCCAGTATAGTCAATTTGCCAGGCCTCAGCATTCTGGCACCCAGCCACTGCCCTCTCTTCCAAGGAGACTCCACTTGTGTGGCTTGTTTGATTGCAGCACATGTTTCACATTCATGCATAATCTGTGTGGCACCACTTGGCTGCCTCCGACTCCAGCTCATATTGAAGTTCCAACATGTCTGGTACAGCAGCACTCACAAGTGGTGTGACTTCATCCAGGCCCGGATAGTCCACTGTCAGCCTCCATTCCCCATCAGACTTCCGCATTGGCCATATGAGGATATTAAAGAGTGAGCAGGTCCTGCTGATCACTCTTTGGCCCTCCAAGGACTAATTAGTTCATGGATGGGGGTTACAGAGTCTCGGTTTGTGTGATACTGCTGCCGGTGCACAGTCCTGGTAGCAGTTGGTACTTGCTGGTCTTCAACCTGCAGCAATCCTACAATGAAGCGATCTTCTGAGAGGCCAAGGCAGGGTGGGTAACTGTTGGATCTTCTCTGTATTCACTGTAGCTACACTAAAAGCCCACTGATACCCTTTTGGATCCTTGAAGTACCTAGTTGATGCCAAGGACACAAGGGGCCTCTGAGCCAGTCACAGTGGGGTGCTTTTCCCACTTGTACACTGTTAAGCTCACCTTGGCCTCTAACACAGAAAACTCCTGGCATCCCCCCGTCACTCCAAAGATCCAGATGGATTCTGCACTCCTGTGCATTGATGGCATCAGTGTACACTGGGCACCAGTATCTACTAAAGCTTTACACTTCTGTGGATCCGATGTGCCAGGCCATCGAATCCCCACAGACCGGTATACCTGGTCATCCCTTTCCTCCCCCTGGCTGGAGGCAGGGACCTTCTATTCCTGTTCCTGGTCAGAGTATTCACTGTCTGACCTTTGCGATGCCAGATCAGAAGTACCCTCATCAGGGTGAAAGGAAGTGATTTTAGTTCTTTTATGTCTGGGAAATCGCTGATTGTCTTCTTGCCTCTCTGTGGCAGCTACACTGGCAGTCTTCTTGGGTGACCCTTTAACAGCTTTCTTCCCTCTCAGTTCACGGACACGGGCTTCCAGCTTAAAGGTGGGCTCACCATCCCACTTCCTCATGTCCTCCCCCTGGTCACGCAGAAAGAACCAGAGTTCACCATGGGGCCTGTGCTTGGGGCTTCCCTTCCCTCTGACTGGGGAAGGAGAGGACCGATCTCTTGGGCTGCCCCTAAAAGCTGGGCTGCTGGCTTGTAGGGATGACGAAGTACCCAGAGTTTCTTCTACATTTCGGAGCCAGGAGGATGCCATCTCTACGGTTGGTGTATCCATTTGTGGGTGGTACAGTGATACCAAGCTGCTGGAATACGATGCAGGGGCACTTTGAACCACCTTCCTCCACATGGCCATTGTGCAAGGGGCATCCTCTGGATCTTTAGGGACTCTGTCACTTTTTAGATCACTATAGACAATTTCCAGCACTGCTAATTCTCTCAAGTACTGGATACCTTCATCTGCAGTGGTCCACTTCCCTGGGGAATTCACAAGATCTTCCTTAAACAGGTATCTCGCCCTCACACTTGAAAGGAGCCATCTCCAGAGGCTGCAAATTGCTCCTTCTTTTCCAATTCCTCTTTCAATTTCCTGATCTTTAGCAAGGGATCCCAGCTGCTGTGCTTCATGACCTTCTAACTGCAGTCTGCCGGCCCCATTGTCCCAGCATCGCAGCAGCCAGGCAGAAATCGGCTCACCTGGCTGGCGGCTGTAATCTTTCCGCAGGTCTCGAAGTTCTGATGAAGTCAGGGACCGAGTAACTTCGGTTTCCTGTTTGATTTGCCTCACTCCTTTTGATTTCTTTGTTGAAGGACCTGCTTCTTGATCTAACCCCTTCTTTCCTCCAGTTAATTCCCCTTCCTCTTCTTCCCCTTCTTCTTCCTCCCTTACTAATCGATGGTAAGGGTGTGTAACTTGCCTTGCCCATTTTTTTGCCTTCACTTCTGGGGCAATTACTGTAACTGCTGTGGTCTGAGTTCCTGACTCAGCCATAGTGCCCTCAAGCGCAGTTTGTGTTCCTGCCTCAACTACAGTCCTCTGAAAGTACTGAACAGTGGCTCGGTAGGCACAGGCCAGGCCCCAGTACAGGGCAAGAAGCTGCTGGTTTTCAGTGGGGTGGGCAAGGCACCCTTCTATCAGCTGACGGGTCAGTTTTTCAGGGTTGATTACCTGTTCAGGTGTAAAGTCCCAGGCAATGGGAGGTGACAACCGCCCTAGGAACCTGCCCAAATCCTTCCATGCACCCTGCCACCCAGGAACTGGATGCCTCAGGGTATCTTTCAGTATCTCCTCACCTAAAGTTTGTTTTCTCCTACCCCAGGATGACGCCAGGTTCCATGAACTCCATAGCATGCCAGCAGTATTAGCTAATATTATTAACAGTATTAAATGGCTTACGTAAGGATGGGCAAAGACCATGGGAGCCTGCATTATAAGAGCATTCACGTCCATCACCACCCCCAGAAGATAGCTCCCCCCGCACAACAAGGCCATCAGTGTAAGAGCAAAGCACAGAGCCATTGTTTTTGTTAACATGTTCCCAAACTCACCAAAATAAAGAGATAAGCAGTGCAGCTGACAAACTCCGTGTCCCACACAAGAGCTTGCTACTCTATAACTACTGTTTAATTTTTACCATAGCATGCAATATATATTTATATATAACTGCCTTTATCTCACCCCACGTTTGGGTACCAAAAAAGGATTGTGGTGTGTTGACCTTGGCTGGGCACCCAGTGCCCACCAAGCTGCTCTACTGCTCCCCTTCCTAGCGGGACACGGGAGAGAATAAGATGGAAAACAACTCGTAGGTTGAGATAAGGCAGTTGACTACAGCAAAAAAAATACAAGCAAAAGTTTGCGCATGCACAAGCAAAGGGAAAAGTCAATCTCTACTTCCCATCAGTGAGTGATGTTCAGGTACTTCCCGGGAAGCAGGGCTTCAGCATGCGTAGTGGTTGCTCCAGAAGGCAAACACAGCAGAGTAACGAATGCCTCCCTGTTCCTCCTCCCTCCCTTGGCTTTTATATCTGAGCTGATGTCACACGGTGTGGACTATCCCTTTGGTTAATTTGGGTCAGCTGGCCTGGTGGTGTGCCCTCCCAGGATCTTGACCACTCCCCGCCCCTTGATGGGGACACCAATGTGACAGGAACAGGTCAGCTCAGCAGTAGCCAAAACACCAGCGTGTTATCAACACCTTTCCAGCTCCCAACACAAAGCACAGCACTGTGAGGGCTGCTAAGGGAAAATGAACTCTTATCTCTGTCAGACCCAATACACTGTTCAAGTGAGACTTCACCCATTGTCAGCTGGCCCCACTTTTGGGATGGGTTTGATGAGCACTTGCTAATGGCTACATTTTATATAGTATTTTATGTATGTACGTGCACATATACACACACACACATATATATACAGCGACATATGTATATAGACATATATATACAAGCATGCATATAATCATTTAGGTTGGAAAAAACCTTCAGAATCATGTATTTTTAGTCTGTGGTGCCATCCAATAACCCTGGGAACTAAATGCACAAGAGGAGAGTTGCTGCCTTTCTGAGCAAGCTGTCCGTTGTTCAAATACCTCCAAAGTTAACCATGATCTCTTCACTCTGAGAAAGAAAGGGTTAGGTTAGAATCCTAAACACACAGAATCATTTAGGTTGGAGGAAATCCTTACGATCATTGAATCCCAGTGTTACCCCAGCACTGACAAGTCCCCCACTAAACCATGTCCCAAAGTGCTACATCTACTTGCCTTTTAAACACCTCCAGGTTTGTTGACTCCACTATTTCCCTGGGCACCTTGTTCCAATGTTTGACAACCCTTTCAGTGAAGAAACTTTTCCTAATATCCAAGCTAAACCTCCCCTGGTGCAACTTGAAGGCATTTCCTCTTGTCCTAAATAATAATTACTGTTAAGTATTTTTGCTGCTTTACTAGTGGCAATTTAACAGTGACTTGTAAAACAGAAATACAGACTTGCTACTAATATTCAGTACTGCCAATACTGATTTCTGCTGCTTTTGAAATATGTATTTGCTTGAGCTGGTTTTGGCTGGGATAGTTTTTTTCACAGCAGCTAGCACAATTGGGATTTTTGCTGGAAACAGTGTTGATAATACAGAGATGTTTTAGTTACAGCTGAGCAGTGCTTACACAGATTCAAGGCCTTTTCTGCTCCTCCCCCCACCCCACCAGTGAGGATGCTGGGGGTGCACAAGGAGTTGGGAGGGGACACAGCCAGGACAGCTGACCCCAACTGACCACAGGGATATCCCAGAGCACGTGGCATCATGCTCAGCACATAGAACCAGGGGAAGACGAAGGAAGAGGGGGTATGGTTGGAGTCATGGCGTTCGTCTTCTCAAGTCACCGTTAGGCGTGAAGGAACCCAGTTTTCCTGGGACTGGCTGAACACCTGCCAGCCAGACTGAAGGAATGAACTCCTTGTTTTGCTTTGCTTACGTGCAGCTGTGGCTTTACTTACGGAACTGTTATCTCGACCCGTGTCTTCTCACTTTTTAACTCTTCTGATTCTCTCCCCTATCCCACCGTGCCAGAGTGAGAGAGTGGCTGTGTGGGGCTGAGTTGTCAGCTGGGGTTAAACCACGACAGCCTTGCAGTAGTTATTTGTAGCATCGATATACTTGTTTTGCTAATCATCAGTACGCTTGCCTTGCTAGTGGTGACTTGTAGTAAAATGCAATAAGGTAATTTAGGAAAAAAAGCCTCCATGTCCTTGTGCATTGACAGGGTCCTGTACACCCATGGTTTCAAGCTTTTCCCACACACAGATCGGGTGATCCTGGGTCGTGGCAGCTGAATGGAGAAGTTTCTGATGGGCTGCATCCGGCGGACACCAGCATAAACCAGTGGGCATGCATAAAGGGACAGGAGGAAATAAACTCCTGCATCTCTGCTGTATTGTTTTGACTTTTGCAGGCTGGCAGTGGAGAGGAGAATGAGAGTCAATTCGTGTGTTCAGATACGGAGATGGTGCTGGGATAAAGCAGCCAGGAGATGCTGCTGGGCTGCAGATGCAACCTCCCTGTGGCTTTTCCTGCAGGCAGCTTAGTGATCCTTTTCTCAACACTGTAGCTCCTTGGCTTTCCACTTGGCTGGAGAAACGCAAGGTTAAATAAGTTCAAGAGTGTGGAGCATTCATCTTCCAGAGCCTGGGCTTTGCCTTCAGCTGTTGAGCACCTTCTTAGTCCAGCATAAAGGGCAGTGAGGATGCAAGAGAGCATGCCTCACTCAGGCTTGTGTAACAGGGATGGGTTTCACTGCATCTCCACAATTAACAAAACAACTAATGCTGCCATTGACCTTGACTTTTCCCAAGGAATGATGTGCTCTCCTCCCCCAGGCCAGCAGCACAGGGAAAAGGCACTGGTGAGCCCCAGCCCCAGGGGCCCCACAGCAGCAGCAGCAGCCATCAGCTGTGGCTGGGGAAACAGGAGGAGATGATGTTGCAAGGGCATCCGGATTCCAGCTTGGCTAGACAAGCACTGACGTTTTTCCATCACACTGACCCGGTGATGCCTTCTGCTGGAGTTTTCATTCAGGAATGCTAGCTGTGGTCAGGCTGCATGTGTTTACAGACACAAATAAACTGCTGCTGACTGAAATACACCGCTCCCATGACTGTGCTTGGCACTACCCATGCAAGGGTAGAGGTAGATATGCTTACATGGTAACACAAAGCCTTAGCAGCACTTCCTTACTTTTTTTAAGATGTAACCTTGTGACGTAGCTGAATTTGTGCTCTGCTCTGCACTGCCTGGCGCGGCACCACGAGCAGCACTGACAGCATCAATCCTATTCCCTTCTTTCTGTATACTGGCTTAGCCTGGCCTGTGGCACCCTTCCCTTGGCCCACATTGCTCCCCGCCTACTCTGCAGACCAGTCTGCTTTGCAGCTGAGTCTCCCTGTGCAGGGGAAGGAGGGCACTTGCAGTCCTGTCCCCAAGGCTTTCTGCTGCTTTTTTCCACTCTCCCTGTCCAAACCACCTCTAAGAAATGAGTCAAATCTTGGCTCCCTACAACTGCCTGGTTTGCCCAGTCTCTCAGCCCTAACCCAGTGTTGTGGGAAATGCCACAGCACAAAGGTAATCTGCAAGAGTGCAAGGGAAAGGGTGGCAGGGGGGCACTGCCTGTGCCTGTCCTTTCAGAGTGCAAGGGGGTGGATTATTTTTTAAACTGCTTGGTCCCTCGCAAATTAACTGAAGCAGAACTGTATTCACAGTGTTTGCTGCTTTGGGTGGCAAAGCTGGTTTAAAGCATTCCTGCCCTTTCTTTCCCCCCACTGTCCTTCCTGCTCCCCCTTTCTGTGCCTCGGGGCAGTATGACTTGCGTGAGACAGCCATGTGAACCAAGCTAAAACTTGCTCTGTCTCCTTGTGATGATTATTTTCTGACTGCTTTCTATTTTTTCCTTTGTGACAGTGATGAAATCTGTCTTGCCAGCTTGGCACTAGGCAGTGGGCTGGTCACAAACCCCAAACTTGTCCCAAGGATGCTCCTTCCCAGGCGGCAGGGTTAGTCCCAGGTATTCAAAATGCAATGTCTCAGCCTGCAAACTGTAGCCTGGACTTCATTATTGTGTGGAGCTCTGAAGAGCTGCCCCTGTGCAGTACTCAGGCCTGTCCTGCTGCTCGTGGTGCTGCGGGGAGGAGGTGGCACAGCCTCCAGCCCACCCACGGTGGGTTACACGAAGGCAGCATTTTACCAGAGCCTGCCCCTGCACTTGTTTTCTGGATGGATGTATGCACCCTCCTCCTCTGCTAGGGCAGATTTAGCGGAATCAAGTGGGAAGACAGGGTACAGATTTCATTTGCTTGAGGTTTTGATCCCACCTGATCAGCATTGATGCTGCCAATGTGCCACTTGCTGCCCCCCTAAAAATCCCAGTTCCAAGATATTTTTAGTATGGTCTGCTGCATTTCTTCAGTGCTGCTTGTAGGAGGAGGGGGGGGCCATAAAATTCTTGAAGGAGAGCTGTTTATACTGAACAAATAAGAGCTTCTGTTTATAGAGGCAAAAACACATTAAAAAAAAATCCGGAAGGATGGGCCCGTGGCCCTTTTCCAATGAGAAGAGCAAGTCAAAACAATGAACACCATTTGTTTTTGCTTTTCCCTGGCAAGCTTCCTTCAGCTGACTATTGCATGATCTGTTCAGGGTGAAGAGACAAGAAAAAAAGAAATTTAAAAAAAGAAGGAAAAAAAAATCCAGGCAGTAGCAATTGCTCTGGCTTCTCTCTCCTGCAGCGGCTGCAGCCCCGTCTGTGTGGGTTTAAAGTTGCAGCTGTCAGCAGGGTAACCCAAACCCCAGCTCCAGAGGAAAACAGACAGGGCTGGGGGAATAGTTTGGGGGGCAAAAAAAAAGGAAAAAACCAAAGCAAAATGTATGTTGTGAAGCAACAACACTGGGTTTGATCCAGCTCCCTTTCCACCCAAAAGCTCAGGGCTCCCCTGATTTTCCAGCTGGGCTCCACTGGACCGCACAGCAACAGTGCTCTGGTAAAAAGTCAGAGGTCTGGCTGAGCTTCTGTGTGCTCCCAGCTGCCCTCCTGCAGGCACACAGGCCGGACACCTACACACACACCCTATGGAATGGGTGTTTAATTTCATTTCCTCAGCCTAAACTCCCCTTTCCTTGGGTTCCCACCAGTTTCCCATCTGCTTAACACCACTGGCTCAGAGCAGGAGCTCCTTGAGGCACTCCCTGCCCTGGGTCAACACCAGTATATTAAATCAACACAACTTCTGTGGCAGTCCCTGCAGCTCCTAGTTTTACAGCCATGCTTTGACTGATAAGACTCTATTAATAAATCCATTAGCCAGCACCACTTATGCTTGCGGGAGGAGAAAGCCCCAGTTTTCGTAGAGGGCTCAGCAAAGAAACAATGAACTCACAGCATCATATATGCACAACTGTTTTATTTCGGTGTTTATATAAAAAAATTCCTAAAGACTGCAGAACTTTTTTATCCTAATTTCTTACACATATGATTCCAAGACCCTGTTTTTAAGCTAATTCCCCCCTAACAACTTGTGATGGCGTGGGTTCCCCTGATTTTTTACCTAGTCACCTCTTCTAACGGGATATGTCTAAAGCTGCAATATGGCACTTGGTTGGCTTAGTTGGCAGGTTTAATACATCTGGAAAGCTGGGGTATGGAGATGCACGCGGCTCAGAGTCCATCAACACAGGCAGGGACCCTGCCCTCATGTCTGTGCTTCCAGAATGAACCAGACCTTTCTCCTTACTGTGCAAAGAACAGGCTTTGGTCATCGACCAGTCCTGTCGTAAGGGATTCTCGCCCCTGAAGAGAATCCCGTCCTCAAGTGGGGAAGCAGCCCGGTCAGTCAAGCAATTGTCCACGGCAGTGCCAGGCACTGAGACCCCTTCAGTCAACTGTACCGTTGTAAGACTTGTTGAGCTTGTTGAACGTGAATTCTACGTTATGCGTCGAAATAGGCTTTCGGTAGAGAGGATTGGATGCCTTTGGAGAAAGGAGCAGACAAAAAGAACAAAGATGAGGAACAAAGTCCTTGCCGATTAGTTTGGTGACAGCACCATGTTGGGCTTTGAGTGAACTAAGCATTCAAATCCAAAAGCAGTGTCGTTTATCCTGTGTTGTTTATCCATCAGACCCACCTTCCATCCTGCCTGCAGGCAGAGGCACTGCCCTCAAACACCGAGAACCCCCACCCAAAGCCTCCCAGAAGGGCTCCCTCACAGACCTGACCAATTTGGCTGCCACCACAGTCTCCCTACCTCCTTCAGCCTCCAGCTCCGCTGTGAAATAGATGATGAAGCCAAAGGCTGGGTATAGTTTTGCAGAGCATTTATAACTTGCCGAGGAGAAGGCAGTGTGACATGCTGGACCCTGAAGGCACCACAGGGCGTGGACACCTGCACCCCTCGTGCCTGCCACCCTTCTTCCTCACTGCAGAGCTGTTTGCTGCTAGTGCATCCCAACAGCCCCCCCAAACACCAGCAGCACCCCACCCCGGGCTCACCATTTCATATCTGGCCCGGGAACGTTCGCTCTGGAATCGGTCGAACTCCCGCCTGTCGTGAATGGTGACGAGCAGCTTCCAGAGCGCCAGCAGGATGATCCCGATCAGCACCACGCTGCCAATCACTGCCAGCACGATCGTCACAGCGCTGGGGGCTGAGCTGCAGGCTGGCAATGAGGGAGAAAAGGTAATTAGCTCTTGTGTGAGTGTATCCCGGATCACGATACCGGGATGTAATAACTTGGACTGCAACCACTGAGCAAGTGACCCCAGGGCAGCGCTAGCAGCAGTGGCTAAATTAAAAATAGCAACAGTTCCCTCTGAAATCAAACTGATTTTTTTTTTTTTTTTTAATTAAATACATTCCTGGCTAGAGGCAAGTCAAAGGGACACCTCTCATGGATGTCACCAGAGCTGGGATGTCACGTAGTGCTTCGGGAGAAGAGTAGGGCTGCAGTGCCACTGTCCAACAGTGACGCAGGGTTTTAACGCCAGGTGACCCACGTGATACACAGCATTAAGGTGCCTCTGGCAAAAGCCAGCTCAGCTTCTCCCACACGGAGACAGGTGACCATTAAGGACTTCAAACAAAGACATTAACTGTCAGCTAATCAACTGGTCTTTCAACTAAGTGCTAGCTGCAGCACAAATGAAATAAAACATTATTCTCAGTCTTTCTCATATTGGCCTGTGACTTGGAGGACCAGAGTAGATCACAAGAAGCTACTGCTGGATACTCGCCAGCTTGTCCTGCAACACCACGAGGGGTTTTCTTTGAGCAACTGCATTGCATGTGATTAAAATAATGCTGGGAAGCACAGCTGTCAGCACAGCCTGGGGAAGGGAGCAGGGACACCCAGCCCTTACACTGCCTGGGTCAGAGCTCTTTGGCAATGTGGAAATCCTTACGTGGTGCAGGGCTTTCCCAACACCCTGACTTAACCAGCAGCCACACCAGATGTCCCCTTCTGATGTTTTTGCTCCTAGGGGCTGTATCTCCAAATCAAGCATGCTTTTTGCTACTTAAATAGGCTCCATTTAATTCAGCCCCTTAAAGCTCTTCAGCCACTTGCTGGCAATGCTGATGGCTCAGGTGCAAGTTTTACTCTCACAGTTCTTTTTTACTAAGTTGGGAGCATTGGGAGCACTGTGGAACGCTTCAGTTTAAATCATCCTGGTTTATCTGCTCACACATACAACCAGCCTTTCTGCAACCCACCAGGCTCCCCAGCAGCCCATCACCTCTCCCAAGGCAGCCAGTGCTGTCAAAAAGGAAACCCAAGGGAGGGCCAACCTGGCTCTTTGAGGACGGTGAGGTTGGATTTCCCACTGGGAAGCTCCGAGTAAGTGAACTTCATGACGCAGTTGTTTACTGGGTAGGCGCAGACGATCGCATTCGGGTCATCTGTTTCTGGAACCAGATGTAAGAGTCACAGGACTTTGTGTAAGTTTTTATACATTAAAAAAAAAATCCTAAACATTGCAGAACTTTTGTATCCTAATTTTTCAAAGAAATGCTTCCAACACCCTGTATTTTTTAACATAATTCCCCCCAACAACTTGCAATGATGTGGGTTCCCTGATTTTGAACTAGTCACCCTGTCTAACAAGCTATGTCTAAAGTTGCAATACAGCACTTGGTTGATTTAGTTGGCAGGTTTCCTATTAGGAATTAGCACAGCTCTCCCCTGCAAGATAAGCAGAGCTTTCCAGGGATGCCTGGGAACAGAGGAATGGGGAGTAAGCCTGGAAAGCAGCACAGTTTGATCACAGCTCATACAAATTGTAACTGAGCAGAGTCCAGATTTACCGCTTGAGAAAATGTGGCACTTGGCAAACATGGCATAGCAAACAAGCTCAATCTCACACACACACACCTTCTTCCTTCATATAAATCTGCTTTGGCAATAAATCCTGTTTTCTTCTAAATCCGCTAAATTTCTTGAAGAGTGGAAGGTGAAGGGAAAACAAGGGGCACCGACTCAGACGGGCCAGCGGCAGCAGCAGCCCACGGCCAGCTCATGCTCCAGCTGTACTGAATAGCTCCAGCTCCGGAAACGGCTGAGAAGTTTGTTTTTAAAGAGTGAGACAGAAAAGGAAAATGGGAAAGGGAGGACGGAGGGGGAAGGGAGGAGTTGGTAGCAAGGATGATGTGTAGATGTGGGCGTTGCAAAAAACGAGAGGACTTTGTTCCCAGGGCCACGCGGACACTGTGTGTTTGTGTCTGACACACCACAGCACCAGACAGGGCCTGGTCACTGTAAGGTGCTGCCTGAAGAAGGCTGCTCCACTGAAGCAACTTAAGATTGAGCAAAGCCACCAACTGCAGTTTGCAGATCTAGCTGAAGGGGCAATTTCAGCAGAGCCACTGCCCTGCATGGCCACAGCTCGTCAGATGCCCCCGTTGCAGGGACAGTGCCTGGAGGGAGATAGGGAAGCATATCTGGCTGTGACAGGAGCACAGGTCTGCAGGCCTGCAAGGGCTGAGAGTTTCATGGGAGAGGAATTTGGGGACCCAGTGCTACTGGGTGGGAAAGACACGCATGACCTTGTCTGAGGCACCTGGAAAGAGCTTTCCACAGCTCTTGTATCCATGCCTGTCTGTCATGCTGAAAAATGATCACATTAATGAGCACTGTTATGCCAGCCCCTTAGCTCTCTCCTGTTTGTTTTTCCTTTCAATGCCTTTGACCTGCATCCAGTTAAAAGATTATTACCCTCCATTTCAACAGCTGAGCTCAGACGCAGCTGCCCCTCTGGTGAGTCCTGACGTGTTCCTGGTGTGGACAAACCTCAGCTGTTCCTACCCTGGGACAGGAAACCCTGCTCTACGCACACAATGGTAGCAAAGCATGGGCTGGAAAAGTGCTGACTGTTACAAAGCAAAGTACTAATTAGCTTAGTATAGATTATGTTTCTTGACTAATGCTCTTTTGAGTTGAGCAGCAAATCTTAGTTCCTGTAGGTCTAGCTGCTTTCATCCCATCCTTACACCATTATTTCAGTAAAAGATACAGTGATTAAGGTCTCAATAGTTATGATTTCTGTTGATCTTCACTAGGTTTCAGAGATCACACGTCTACAGAGAGAGGTGTGAGGGCCCCACTGAGCTTTCAGGTCCACTGATGTGTGCTGTTGCCAGCTTCAGCTCGGAGTGGGACCTGTCACGCTCCCCCTGAACTGTCAGAAATGCAAATGTAATACTGCAGAACCCAAGGAGATCCTGCAGAGCCCAAAGCAAGTCATACAAGCCTCCCATGAGACAGCATTCTGGCTAGTGGGTCCAGTGATCGATGCCTCTACTCTACAAAGCTTTGAAGCACTGGCTGCTTCATATTCAGTCAAAAGGCAGTTGGGATGTTCAAGACTGTTCACTGCAATTCAATATTTAAGAAGGCCTCATCCTCCTCCGCCAGGACAATATAGATCACTGTATTCTGTGACAAATACCAGCATTCTGCCTTTCAGCAGGGACTTGTAATATGTGCTAAATTATACAAAAGCACTTGAAAACAAAGATTTGGCCACGTATGCCTGTGAGGAACTCCACAGTCCACAAGAACTTTCTTTAGGAATATTTTTCTTTATCTCGTTCTCCAGCAGGCCAGATCTCCAAGTCACAGAGTGCCTTGAGTTCAGCACTATGTGCAATCTGACTGCAATAGTTCAACAGAAGCATAAGCGTAATTCCCAAAAATGTCTTAGAGCAGAAATCTGGCTGGGTTTTTCTCTGAAAGCCATGCACGGGGCTGACAAACCACAGCCCAGCCTCAGCTTCCAGGGAGCAGACAGAACAAAAGCTGGCTTTGGCATAGTACGTTAACCAGGCAGGAGGGACGAGCTTTGATTCCCAATATTTGCTGGCCAGCCATGCATTAGAAAGGAGCTTTGTGTGTTTTGAACTTACAAACCTCTTGGTGTGGGCTGGTGCAGGTGCACTCCCTGCTAAACTGCAGGGTGAATGGAGAGAACGAGAGCAAGTGTCCCAAAGGGAAAGGTAGGAAACTCCACTGGTCATAACTTAAAAGCTGGACACTGGATGTGAGAGGAGTCAACGGGAAGAACATCACCTGCAGGCAGCTTAGGAGGAAGGGAGTGAAAGGCTGAGTGAGGTGCAGCACTCCCACCTCTATGAACTATGGGAAGAGGAGGAAATACCAGATGCAGACAGTAATTTATTCCTGCTTGATCTGCATCCCTCTCTCCAAAGGGTATTGCTAAGGCCAAGGTCAGGATTGTCATTAAATCTGTCACAAGTCTGGATCCCCTCTACTCCCCTAAATAGCAACCAGGGACTCCCAGAACATATCTTGAAAAGAGGGGGGAGAAAGTCACCTGCTGAGAGATGCACATGGGGGGTGACTTCCAGAAGAGAACACAAAGGGCAGGAGATTTCCAGGGGGACTTGTAGCAGTCAGATCTACCAAAGCAGAATCCGTTTCCAAAACAGCTTTGCTTTTTCTTACAAGCTCACTTCTTCCAAGATGAAATCTCAGAAGAAAATGCCTTTTTCTGGGTGATTTTTTGTCCTTTTGCACTTTCACGACTCATCTCATCTGTCTCATGTGACCTCATTCCCCTCTCTTTGCTCCCTGCACTGGCAGCAGTGGTTAGATGTGGTAAGGTGTTATTTAAAATCAAAGAGGTTTGACTTCAATATGGATTATAGCCCGGAAATATCATCACACATACCACACATACACATATACATACTACCTACACACACACATTTTTAAATACCAGGTGTTCCCTGAAGCTTTCTTTACAGATATGTCTTAATCTGCTTATGAAGAGTTCAATGCCACGGTCACCGGCTCCCACCACCTGCAGTCCCGCTGCTGCCTACTTACCGAGAACATCCACAGTGGTGATGATCTCATCCTTGCAGTGCTTTTGGCAGGTTTGGTTATCAGCCAGTCTTCCTGAGTTAAACAGCTTGCATTCAATACAATCCCTGCAGGAACACACACAGAGGGGAAGATTAGCACACGTCAGCCCTTGGAAAGGGACTCCCTGGGTGCTGGTCTGGAGGCTGCACATCTGCACCACAAGGATAGAGCAGCTTCAGGGCCAAGCATCTCCATCGCAAGGATAGATTTATTCTAGGATTCAATGAAGGTGCAAAGCAGCTGGTGGGTTTGGGATCTGTTTGCTCTTTGGATGTCAGGAGCTGCACGTCAGCTACTGCAATATTCATCCTGCCCAAGACCAAGGCTCAAGTCCTGCTGCTGTGTGCTAGTCTGAGGCTGATGCCCAGGGCACTTCCATCACTGTGAGGCAAGGACAGTGATTCCAGTCCTCCCCTGCTCTGCAGCTCACAGGTCTCTGCACCCCGATATCTGCAGCTCAGAGTGCAGCAAAACTGGGGTTGCCAGCCTTTCCTGCAGAGTGGGACAGCACTGGAAATGAACAGGGACATGAATCTCCATGAGCACTTAGGCAGCAACACTTGTTGCAGCTTTACCTGGGATACTGTCAGGTTGCTTAGCATGGGGCCCTGGCAGCAGTAGGCTTGCCTGGGGCTGATCACACATTTGACAGAGCAGGAGTAATTCCTTAGCTGAAAAATCTCCCAGGAACCAAAGAGCTGCCCTTCCCACCAGCGAGAAATCCCTCCTGAACTGCCTGTGAGTACCTTTTAGTGCTACAGACACCTGGGCAGGTGGGACACTTCTCACAGGTCTCCCCGAAAGCCCCTGGCTCGGTGCACTGACACTTCCCACATACGCAGGCACCCCGGCCACTGCACATCTGCCCATCACTGGAAACACAGCTGTCCATCTCCGTGGAGCAGTTGCAGTTGTCCCCGATGTAGCCGGCGTGGCACTTGCACTCCCCGCAGTGACACTCCCCGTGACCTGAAGGCGAGAGCAGGGGAGAGGTGTCAGCAGAGTTTAGAGCCACCAGTGGGTGCTGTGGCTGGGAGGCACCAGCAGCCCAGCAGGAAGAACTGCCAGAGACCTCACTTGGCATAAGCAACAAACAGATGCAGATGGAAACACCTAAATATCAAATTAGTATCTACATTTAGCAGCAAAAAATACTTACTCACTGATATTCCAGCTTCCCTCTACAGTCGCTCAAGACAAATAGGCACCACCTCCTTCCTAGTTTTGTATGAAATAATCTCTTTTTTCTCTGTCTACATTAAGAGATATTAAGATGGGAATGAAGTAGTGCTTCCTTGCTGGTTTTCAGCCCAGAATTTACCAGCAAAAAGCCTAGCAGTTCACCCACTTCATGAACTATTTCCTTCCCTTTCTTCTTAACAGTTTTACTTAAGAAGTTCTCTTAAAACCTTGAAAAATTTATATCAACAAGCATCACTTCCTGTGTCCAAACGAGACCTTTGTGTCCCAGCCAGAGCCATGAAGGTTGGTTGCACCAGCTGAGCGCCCCCAGGGAGTAGCTCAGGGCAGCTCACAGCAGAGATGGATGAAGAAACTAATCCAGCAAGGGCTCTCCTCCACTGAAGTGTCCCCTTGGAGCTACGGGGTTTAGTGAAGGGCTGAGAAAGTCAACAGGCTCCAAGGCCATCAGTGACAGTAAGTGGAGTGGCTGTCCACTGAGCAGCTGGTTCCAGAGAGGCATCCATCAGCTGGAGACTGCTCAAATTCCTCCTTGTTCAGTCCCTAGGAGAAGGGATGCCTTTGCAGGCATAGTTTATAGAGCTGAAGGGTTTGTATACAAGGCCCATCAGCAACCTAATTACAGCTCAGCTTTTCCACTGGAAAGAGCCTCGAGCGTCCCAGACGTGATAAATTATATATACACTCCTTTCATCGACACAAACCCGCTGATGTCCCTGCCTCTCCCAGCGTGCCCAGATCACCACAGGCTATGGATAGCCAAGCTATATCCCTTGCCAAAAGTCACAGGAGCACCTTCTGTTTTACTAGGCATCTTGTATGTCCCAGCACCTCACAAGCTGGCCTTCTGCAGCCTCTTTTGCACTCCCATCGTTTGCTTTGGATCCAGCCTGCATATTCAAACATTACTGGACAAAGGAGATTATGTTTACAAGATCTCAAGAGGTGACCTCCTTCTGTGCCTACATCTGATGGAGATTAAAACCCCTTGCTCTGCTCAGCTTCACAATGACAGCCTTGCCCTTTCCCCAGACAGAAAGCTCCAGGTTTGAGCCCATGGGCTCAGCTATGTCCAAAACTGCTGCTGTTTGGGGGACTCCCAGGACCACCATTTCACAAGCAAACCAAATGGAGTGTCTGGCTTTTATTCACAAATAATTCAGGTGACTGGGCTCTCATACACAGCCGGTTTGGTGCCTCCATGGCAATGCATGTGTCCACATAAGCTATGAACTATGGTTTTCTTAAATGGTGCTATTTCAAGGAATCCAAGGCAGCTGGAAATTAGTAAATGTGCTCAGGCTTGAATTTGAACTGAGAGGGCCAAGAGAAGCAAGCTAATGGTATTCATATCACCCCTCAGTTCTCCTAAGACACCACAGAATGCAGCACAAGATGTGACTCCAAGGGAAATCTGAACCATAAAATGGTTCGGTTTTTAAAGGCATCAGAACTAGGTCACAGGAGGCTAGAAAGACTGTGCATCCCTTCCAGCCCCTGGCAGGCTGGAGGTGGAGCCTGGAATTACTGTCCTGGGCAAGGGAAATGGCCATTTTCAAATAATGAATCCTATTAAACCACTGTGATTGGAAACTTAAGAAACAGTATCTTAAAGGATGTGGTTTTGTTTATTGAAGGAGATGAAGAAAAAGTTGTTCTATATGAGGGTGACTAAGTGTGGGGTGTGAGCTTAAAATGTCAAAACACGTTGACATGTGTTTCCTGCCTCGGCCACACTGGCCCAGTGTGCAAGGAGTCACTGGCTGAAGCTCATCATGGTCAATGTGCCGAGAGCAGGACTGTCCATCTTGACCTTTAATGGCAAAGATGTCACAATCTTCACTGCTTCCATCAGCTTGAAAGAGTGGCCACTCCTGCAAGCACCATGAGCTACACTTCTGGTGCCATCCATCTCCCACATAGCCAGAAGACTGGAGAAACTCAGTGAATGGGAAACATCTGTTTTTCATATGGGCACAGTAAGAGTCGTCCCACTTCTCAACGTCCACCTGGAGCACCAGAGATGGGAATCCACTCCACCCTCCTGCTTGGGATACAAACTGACAGGAGCCCCGAGGCACTGTGGCAGCAAGGCTTTTGGTGACAGTGACCCAGAGCTGTGGTTGGCAGACTGTTATCCAGCACTCACATTTTGCAGCAAACTGTGCTGCCTGTTCCCAGTCCCAGCTCTCCCACAGTCACACGCAGTGCTGACGTGGCTAAGCAGTCTCTGTGCCATCACGCCTGCAGGGAGCCTTCCACCACTGTGCCCAGGATGAACCTTGTTTCACTTCCCAGTTTCATTTCCAGGGCAGTGTGTCCTCAAGAAGGGTGTGGTTCAAGACACCTCTGCACCAGCAGCAGTCTCGTGGTGAAGGACATCACCCTGGACTTTAACCCCCTCGAACCCTTTGAGTTTGCCCATCCTCTGTTAAAGCTGGTTTGTGAAGCCAAAGTACATTAATTATGTTCTCCAAACACAGTAAGAGATGTTTTCTTCTGTTCCCATCCTTGAAATGAGACAGGCTTAAAAATTTAAAAGATCCAGATCTAACTAGGAAATGAAATGCTCCCTCTGAATTTGATAACATACTTTCTAGCCACCTCTTGACCTTAGGGGGAGCTAACACAAAACACATGTCAGGGAGGCTGCAGAAACCCGCTGGGAGGGTGTGCAGAGGAAAGCAATGCTTTTGTGGGGGGAGAGCAGTCCCCAGACTGAGCTTGACTGGTCTGGGATCCATCAGGACAGGAGCCATGGGATGCTCTGCTGCTTGGAGACACCTTCTTCCCAAGGAGGCCACCACAGCGGGCCAAGACTCTCAGCCCAGCTGGTGCTTCCATCTCTCTCCCCATCCCAAAACACATCCCTATCCTACTGCTGTGCCCCGCCTGGGCTGCACATCTTGCTGTCACTCAGGCAGCTTTTGGCAGGACATCCAACCATCCTCATTTCACCCCAGCTGCCTCTGCCTCTCCCCCACAGCTGCCCCCAGGATGGCAGCCACGGGCCAAATCCTCCCCGCCCTCAGCCTGGCACGGCACAAACCCGGCTTGGCACCCCTGCACCAGCGCTGCTCTCGTTGTTCCCAAGGAAGGTCATTCCCGAATCAGGGTAGCAGCTTCTGGCAGAAGCTTCCAGCCTCTGACCCTGATTTCATCCCAGGCTTCTTGACAGGAGGTTGTGACCCTGCTGGGCAGGACAGCTCCTCTGCCCTCCACAATAACTATGCGCCTTTTAGGACCTGCACCAAGAGGTCTGAAACTCAGTGCACTAAAAGCTCTGTCCCTAGGGCTTTTCATAGAATGTGGTTTTCCTAAAGCCTCCTACTTCTGAGGACCACAAAGTTATGTACAAAATACCAGCTTTCTTTTGAAAGAAAAAACATGATCCCAGCTTTTATGGAGAGGTAGAAAAGGTTTCAAAGCAAGCCTCCTCCAACACTCCTTTTTCCCCCCATCTTCTAGAACATTAAACTGATGTGCCTAACATACAAGAAAAACAAATCCTGATTTTTAAGCAGTTTAGTGGTTTCTGAGCACTCAGGAGGAGAAAGATCATACCGTATTTTGTCCCCGTTAAATCAAGCCACTTATTTTTGTGCCTCTGTGCTCACATCCAGACTTTGGGTCAGGACCTCCAAAAGGCTGCGCTATTGTCATTTTTGGTTATTTGAATGATTAGTCTGAAACAGAAAAAAACCCCATAGGAAAAACAACTGAGAGAAGTAAGTTATGGCAAGCAATTTCCAGATTCTCCAGTGCCATCCCTTTAACAAGCCCTGGCTGCCATGTCCACCACCCAGAGAGCCCCAGCACAGAAGTCACACTTTGTTTGTACTCCCAAGGCGTGGAGGCACCAAAAACATCTGCTTATGAGAGAAGTCAAACCCTACTGACACAGGGCACTGCTTAAGCATCAGTTTTGTACCAGACCAGCCAGTCCCTCAGCAAAAGTGCTCGATGTCTGGGGGAGAGGCTCTGTGAACAGCACATTTTGAGTGGGAGGAAGAAGGGCAGCAGAAAAGCCTTCGAACACTTGGAAAACATACGGCTTTTCATTTGGGAAAGGGCTAGGGTAAGACACAGTGCCTGCTTAGGCAAATAAATCATCCACTTCCCTACTAATTTCTTTCCATGGCTCAAAGCAGCCGGCACTGCACATCGAGAGGCTGGGCCAGGCCAGGCCAGGCAGCCTGCCCACGGCACAGCTCAGGCCCACGGCACTGCCAGATGGTCAGCACCCGCAGGGACTCGGGCAGAGCTCGGGAAATTTTAAACAGTGGGGATGGGTTTAGGATCCAGCCCCTGGGTCATGTCAGTCCAGCAGGAAAAACAAGGGTGGCAGGTTGGCAGCAGCATCCCCAACCCCTGGAGCCCATTGAGCATAACAACCTCCTTGTGCTACGGAGGCTACTACATAAACACAGACAGACAAACGTCAAGGGTCCAAGGTTTCTGTGTAACCTGGAATTCATCCGACTGCCTCCACTCACACCAAGAGAGAGCTTCCCACACTCATTTATCCACAATGCAATACTGAAGCAGCAAAACAAACACTAAGAGGTTAGTAAGAAGTAAATAGTGCTTTTCTGAATTTTATTTACACCAGACACCATGGATCTGTGCATCTTCCCATTGCAATGGGTATTTATATCCTGAAGCACACGGGTTTAACCAAGATTCCAGTCCCAGCACTTGCTGAGCTCACCAATCATCAAAAATAGCACTGGAGATGCAGACTAATGAAAGCAAAGGTGAAAGAATAAATGCAGGCTCGAGCTGCTAATTCAGCCATGGGTACCACAAACCCCATCACTAGCTGGACATTACTGCCAACATCCCCCACAGTGCAGCACGGCCATTGCAAAAACCCCCCTCAGCACCTCAGTTTCTCACTCGGGAATTTCTGGGTTCAGTGAAAACTGGGCAAGGAAGACATGGTTTTGGAAACTGCTGTCTCATGAAGGCAGCTGAAAGCAATCTGGGGCAGGCGGATTTCCTGTGGTAGCTCCTGGCCAGCCTTTCCTCATTTTCCTTCTCTCTGCTAAAGAAGTGGAGCTGAAACGCAACCACGAGATACAGCTGATGATCCATCAGAAAGCCAAAATGGGCAGAGAGAAGTCATTTCCTGAAAGGGATCTAAAGCTGCATTTCTTAAAATAAAACCTTCATTTTTTTTTTTTTTTCCAAGTAAGCTCAGCACTCCACAAATCCTTGACTTCTACTTACATTAGCTCCACAGCCAAGCCTGCCACATGTGGCCTTTTGGATGGAGACCCAGAGCTGGGAATTGGAGCTTCCAGGTCCCGCTGCCAACTCTGTTACTGATGCAGGGAGAGCTATAGGGCAAGGGCTGCTGCCAGATCCTCCCAGAGGCACAGAGCTTCATCCCGAGTGGGGGCAGTTGGGATGGGTGTGCTGGTCTCCTCTGAGCCATGGGCCCAAATACCACCCTACCACTCTGGGCACATGCTCATCCTTAGCTTTGTCACCCCCTAAGCACCTGACATGGAAGGCACTGCAGGAACTGCTAACAATTCATATTATTCCTAAAGCCAGATCAGAGCGGCGAGGGGAGGAGGGGGGGGAGGGGAGATCCTGTGGGGTTTTTGCCCCTACTGTGTCTCCCTCCAAATCTTTAACTCAAAAAGGGCCACTGTCCTTTCCTATCAACCTCACTCTCTTCACATGCAGGTGTTTATTGGGTCTCCCACGGAAGACAGCAACACCTCTCCCACAGCAGTGCTCCTCTCTCCAGCCAGCTCTCCAGCCCCTCACAGACTTGCCCACAGACAAAACCCCCCTGGAATGCAGATCTCTCCATTTGTTTCCTTTCTCCCCAAAAACCCTGACAAATAATACTGCTTGAAAAAAAAAAAATTTCCACTTGGCTCTCCCAACCCTGCCCAGATACCACAACCACCCACGAGTCCAGAGCCAGAAGCTTCTCCCTCACACACTTGGCCTGTCGCTGCCCAGATCTGCTGATACAGCTCTGCATTTCAGCTTTAGTCACCGTGAAGGCTCTTGAAGACTTGGAAACACGAGGGGACATACAGCAACCATGCAGTTGCTGAAAGGCAGAAAAAGGGCTTGAGGAAAGCAATAGGGCTGCAACCCTTCTGGCAACATACGGTGCCTCCAGGAAGGACAAGCTTCATCCTCCTGCTCTGGCACCTGAGCAGCCTCCTACCAGCTCCTACCACCCAAAAAACCCTCCAGATACGTTCTTAAAATAAAACTTGGCTCCAGAAACAAAGCTGAACAATCCCAAATCCCTAAACTCCAGGGCCAAATTCTATGGTTCAGGACTATCCTTCAAAAATAAAAAGCAGTTTAATTCCTATCTTGCTGAAGCCCAAGTGAGGTGAATGTCCTTTCTGCTGGACGTTGCTGATAGGAGTGGGCTCTGGAATAGAGAGACATTCTTTCTCTGCAAAATGCAGTGCCCTGGGAGCCTTGCCCAGTTCTGTGTTTGGATGCAAACACATCATTTGGTGCAAGTTCACCAAAGGTCCATGGTTTTGGAACAGACTTCTCCCTTCACAAAGTACCTGGAAAAAGTCAGAATATCACTCAATATAAAAAAGGACAAAGAATGAACACAGAGGCTGTGCTGCACTTCCCTTTCAGGTCAATTACTTAAGCTCAATTTTTTAAACGAAACTGAGCAAAATTCACAGGTTGTCAGTGCATGTCAACAAGAAATGCAGAGACCCAGAATTCCACTCACCTGCTGATCTGAGGCTTTCATTTGCCTTTAAAGCCCAAATACAACATTCATTTCCAAATGTGTATTTCTGTCAATGTCTATCACCAGACAGACCAAATTCAGACACCAAACTCACTGAGATGTTGGCCAGTAGAGCATTTAAAGCGAGTTTGTTCTAAGACCATCTAAGATTTATTTTCTGACTTTATCTTGGCAGGGGTTTTTTGGAGCTTTCTATGGGGTTCCTAGCCCTGGGAGGGGGCAGCTGCACAGAACAGGGGGTTTGGGTACGTGCATGAATCTTCAGGTGACACCTCTGGTAGCAACCCACATGTTGTGCCACTTTAAGAGCAGAGCCCCAAGAACAGAGCTCTGGCTCCCATAAAGATGTCAAAGACGTCACTTCTGTATTCTTTAATTCTGCCTGGGCATTTAATACCTCATTAGCATGCATTAACACTTGCTAAAGGTCCGCTCAGGGACAAGGAGAAACCGCAGTGAAAAGAGGCAGGAACAGCAGCGCTCTGTGCGGGTTGGTCCTCAAGGAGCTGCTGCCAGATTTGGGGGGAGCTGCAAGGCTTGGACAGCAGTGAGAGCCTGGGCAGGGAGAAAGGAGGGGCAACAAAGGGCAGCTTTGCCCTTTCGTGCCAGGAATAGAGACTCTGGGAGAGCAGTACTCGATACACTGGGGAGAGAATGTCCAACTCAGTTGCTGTTTCAGTGAAAACCAACACAAGCTTGGCGTGAGCAAGGTGGGGTAGGCAGGGTACACCTGCTGCCAGGAACACCAAGGAGCAAGAGGAATAAACACAGCACGGAGCACAAACACAAACGGGATCATCATTTGTGTTCCTGTGAGAAATCCATGCAAAGACCATTGAGTATCTCGAGTAGGAGGGGACCCATAAGGACCACGCAGTCCAACTCCACAATAATCAAAAATATTTAACAGGCAACAACGTAATGCTAATGCCTGGTGGTGTAATACCAAATACTGCATTTAATTGCGTGAAAGAAATCTAGAGGAGCATATCCATGGAGCACAGAGCATTCTAGCTAAGAACCATCCACCTGCACTGACCTGCAGCCACCTCTGACCTGAAGCACAGCGCGGGGGTCGTTAGCAGCACAATTAAGAGGGGGGACCAGGCAATCTTACATTGCAGCTACAAGCGCTGGCCGTGCTTTCACAGGTCACAGCCAGCAGACAAGGGTCACCCCATGCTGTTTGTCCCAGCCCAGAGGCCATTTGAACTCTGGGATCTTCAGCTTTTTGAACGGGCATGGAGCAAGATGGGGAGGCACACACTCTCAGAGGACAGTGGCACATGACTCAGTATTAAACTGAAAAGAGAAGAGAAACCAGGTTAAGGGGGAAAAATAAATTTGGAGAGGAAGAAGAAGAAGAGAGAGATTGGGGAAGGATGGAAATGGTGCCCTGGAAGGAAGTGGTTTCAGGAGACACCCAAGGACTGGAGATGGAAGTAAACACATGCACTGAGTCAGCCCCATGCTTCTCCAAAAGGCCACTGAGGATCTGAGTGCCAGACTTCATGAAGATGAAATTGGAATGCAAACACCTCCCACGTGGCTCTCAGCCCCTCTCTGCTTTGGGAGTGTGAGCCACAGCTCCTAGAGATGAGCACACCCAGAACACTGTGGGACACCCTGCTGAATTTGGTCCTGGCAGATGCTCAGGAACCCTTTGCCTACAAGGAAAAATCAAACACTGCTTCAGAGGAATGCTACTGCCAGCCAGCCACTCACACAACTCAAGGGTGGAATCTCTCTCCAGCCTCTCAAATCATCTGGGAGCTCAGGGCTGTGTGTCCCCATCACAGAAGGTGCCACCCAGGTGCAGGGTTCGATGCAAGCACAGAGCACCGCAGGCTGCCTGCAGCGGGTAAGCGTGTTCCAGACATGTCCCTGTAGTTTCTGCTCCTCTTCATGCTGTGTGAAGAGCAGACTTTCTCAATGACACTCCACACTAAAGGCTGAGAGGTTTCAAATGTTGCTCTCAGAGCTCACTGCTGTCTGGCAAAGCATGGCCAGACCCAAGGCACCACGGGAAGTAGCCTGGGATGACCCCAGGGCTCAGACACCAGTTCTTGTTGCCAGAACGAGGTCTAAAAGCCAACATCCCCCGTGTGTCAGCAGCAGCAGGTGCCTCCACAGCTCCTTCCTCACCTGTGGAAATGTTTTCTAAATCACTGCTTGAGCAATCACGTTCTGCTGCTCCAAAATGTTGCAACAGCAGGGCAGCCCCACACTCTGCAGGAGAGCAGGCAGGAATGCAGGAATACCAACAGTTCAACAGCTGGCCTCAGAACAGATCTGGTTGATAGAAACAAACATTAAAAAAAAAAAAAGGCATTTTTCTTGATTTGGGAGTTAGATGCAGCCAAATGATGCTGGACACACAGCCAAACAGCATATGCAGGGAGCTTGTAAGCAGGGCGAGAGTGGCATCAGTCCAAGCTGGATGAAGGTGGATACAGCTGACTGCTCTTCCCCACCACAGTCCTCAGCCCTGCCTGCTCCAGCTGACCTGGTCCTGACATTTTTTGTAGGCTGATCCACTAGATGGGAGTAAACGGAGCTGACCTAAACCTTCAATTTCTTTACATCAATCCACCTGATGAGTGTTAGTAGAACATGCCCAGCTTTGCAGTTTAACCCCAGAAAAGGAAGAGGACAGCAGAGGTGCCCCATTTGATTTCTTATTACATTTTTGTAGTCTGTTCTTACTGGAGCCGAACTGTTTCAGAGGTGGAAGGGGGATGTAAGCTGGAGAGGGGATGCCCACCCAGTAGTGACGCCAGGCACAGGTGCTCTGGCCTCAGTTCCTTAACTGCTATGGGACACAGCAAGTCAGAGGTTTGTTCTTCCTTCTTATTCAGGGGGATTATTTTGTTTTACCCACTTATTCTCTGGCATGCAGACATCTCAGGACAGGACTTTTAGATGAGAAGCTACTGCAGGTGATAAAAGCAAAGGCCAAATGGAAATGCAGCAAGGAGAAAGGTTTTTAGGAAGCTCGAGGATAAACATGCAGTCTGAGTCTTGACCACATCGTAAAAGAGAGATGCTACAGCACGGCCATCTCCTTGTTGCTTGTTTCAGCCGTAAGGTCCCCTGGGCTCTGCAGCAGCACTGTAGGCAGGAGACCTGAAGTTGCCTGAAACGAGGTTTGAGGGCTGCCAAGGAGCCACGGGCACCCTGTGCCCCACGCAGTGTGACATTTACATCCTGCTATGTCTTCTAGCCCAGACTCAGCTTGTCTTTAGCTCTTTGGTGGGAAAATGGGCATTTGCAGTGCTACAACACTGTAATGACACAGGGTTTTGTGTCAGAGGACTTGGTTCTGCTCACTCCAAACCACTCTCCCATGCCCTGCACCCCGACAGCACCCGCAGCCACTGACCCCTGAGCCCCCAGCCTGCTGCTGATGACTGGGACTACTCACAGAGCAACTGGTACTGTGAGGTTACAGCACAGTTACCCGAGCTGACGCTGCATCCTCTGTCACCAAAAGAAGCCTCAAATATGCCGGTAGATGTGTGCTCCCCATACTCCTCCCACGTGGGAAGCAGAGAGGGATTGACCTGCAGGGCAGCCGCTCCAGAGACTGAGCTGCATCTCCCTGCAGCTGCCCGGCTCACAGCTGCACTAGCGCTTAGCAACAGCTAAAGGATTATTTTTAACTTCCATAGTTATATGGTCCTTTTGACTCTCCCCTTTAAGTTCTCTTTTACTAGGCAGTGCTCAGAAAAACCTAGAGATAACAAGACTTGACGTGACTTAAAAGGAAACATTGCAGATGTGGTTTAGGTTCTGTTCCCTCTCCTCTTTCTGCCACAGGCCACCCTCTTCCCTTCTGGCAAGGGTACATTTGTCAAAAGCCACCCCACCCGCAGCACAGCCACAGAGAGTGGGCACAAAAGAAGCTCTCCTTCCTCCCCAAACCACACTCAACCATCACCTGCACGTCAGAGGTTAATAAATTAAATACTACCCATTTCTTTCTTAACAGCAGCTTCTGGCAAAAGTTTAGGCATTAGGACTTAAGAGATATAAGGCCAAAAAAAATGCTCTTGGGTGTCTGAAAGATGTGGATCACCTTTATTCTCACATCTCAACTTTCAGATGCATGCCAGTTATTACCACCCAGGACAGTAGTTTTATTCACCACTGAGTAGGTGAATAATAACTACAAAAGTATATGTGGAAAAAAGTCTATTTCCTGACGCTGTGTGCATGGGCACAGTGATTTGTACAGTAACAGGCCCCATCTGAAACCCCAGGGTGGAGATATCAGCGGGGGAATCAAACGCAAGTGCTACTCTCAGAGCATGGAGCTCTAATGCAGGATGAGAAACTGGGGCACTGGCACTGAGCCGTCATCCCACTGGCTCCCCTCAAGCACAGCACTGTTAAATGTGTTACAGACAGGGAACAGCAAAAACAAATTGCAAAAGCACAAGTGAGATTTCTAATTTGAGGCTGTGTTAAAACAAAAAACGAAAACAAACAAGAAAAAGCGCCTTATCTCCCTGGGCCTTTATACAGGCTAAGACCTCCCTGAGCTTCTCCATTTACTAAAACCAAGAGAGGAAGCATTCCGAAGTAAATACTGAGGACTTGTATGAACTCAGCAGATTTTGAAGTGGTTTCTACAGGGCAGCTGGAGTTGCATCACACGTCAGCTTGGCTATTCTCTGCAAAATAAACCCTGGATTTTCAATGAGCTGTCTCTTCCCACATCCCATCTCTGAAGCGCTTCTGGCACTTGCATGTACTGGCAGGTTTGACACCTGATGCTTTATTGCTGACCTGACTTTTCTGTGTCACTGGAAGCCCTGTGCTGGCAAGGGAGGCCAGACCAGCTCCTGTGCTCCGAGGCACCACCATCGTGCTATGCTTTAGCCAGCTCAGATGCTCACAGCTGCTTACAAGCTAGAGATGTTGACGGGCTTCATTTACAGATGCAAAAGTGTTTATAAATCTGATTTATTGTCTAATTCTAAAGAAAATGAATAAGAGAAACCACAAAAGACCTGATCCCCCAAAGATGCACCACCATCAGTAGCTGCCGTGTTGCTCAGGCAGTATGGATTTTTGGGATGAGATCTTTTGTGTTTTAGGGGGAGGAATGGCTGCAGCATGACGAGTCCTCTTCTGTAATTAGTGATGTGCCTGTGCACAGCCAGAGTCCTGGGCTGAAGAGCACACACATGACACCCACACAGGGAGCTGGGCAACAGTGGTGGTGGGTAAGGGGAAATTTCTTTAGAGACCCATATGATGCCGTATTATTCTGTGTCCCTCCATCCAAGAAAAAAATAGGTCTGGAGCAACTGAAGCTAATGAAGCTTGGCCTCCAGCGAGCCAGTCTCTCTTCATTAGAGGCAAATGTGTGATGCCCTTACTGGGGCCTCTCCTCCCTCCTGCCACCTAGTTTTATGGGACCTTCAGGAATGCAATTAGGGCAGAGATGTTTCCTCCTTTGTCAAACTGCCTGGCAGGCAGCCAAGGAGTTCAAAAGCCTCTGGGTTGTGCAGCCAGCTGCCCCTTCCCCAACCCAGCTGCCGGCAGGAGGGCTTTCAGCCCCTCTCTCACAGCCACCCACATTTGAGAGTGGAGGGGACAGAATGATGTGCCGAAGATCTCAGTGCAAAAAGGCAAGCTCCCCACCCAAAATAAAACTGGGAGTAAAGCATTTGAGGGTTTGGGAAGCAACTGCCTGCTTTGTCAGAGCACAGTGCTGCAGATAATCCAGCTGCATTTCTTTTGGAAGAACAGAACACTCGTGCAAGCCATCCCCTATGGCCCTTCCAGAAGCTGGATTAATGGTTTGAAACAGCTGCTCTGGAGCTGTTAACTGGACTTGGGGAGCAGCAGAACAAATGCCACTTCTTAGTGACTAAGTGACATTGACTAGGAGTTGGATGCAACTTGAATCAACATTTACTCCATGATACAAATTACTCCCTTTCCCCACCTGCTTCACAGATGCAGGAGGCACATTAAACCTCCCACTAACAGGAATTAAATTCTTGCTGCTTCTTTAGATTCCCTCTCACCCAAAATCTGCTTCTCAACTTCACAGGGGGGACTACAAAAGGACTGGAGCCATAGGCACCACTGTCTGCAGGCATCTCTCCTCTCAAACGCTGACAAAATGAGGCTCCAATATTTATAAATGGATCCAGGAATGAAAATGGTTTTTCCTAGCCAAAGGACCAAATGCCAAGAGACAAGAAACAAGTCCATTTCAGAGTATTTCAACCCCACTGTGGCTTTTGCTGGAAATACAGGACGCCTGAGCATAACATGCCACCCACCCCTGTGCCATGGCAGTGACTCAATGGGGATAGCTTTGCTACAGATCATAAAAGGAAGAAATGCCCAAGCTGGTTGGCAATGGCCTCATGGGGCCTCTGATATGAGGCCTGCCATAAACCACAGCCATATAGGTGCAAAGCAGTTTGCCTGAGTGGATTTTTACTTCTCAGCTCAGAAAACTGTGCTTTCCTCCTGGTGCTCCCCAAAATCTCAGCTCAGGCTGGATGGGCTGTTTTCTCCCTGGCTCTGTCTGGGATGGGCACTCCGAGGTTCACGGTATCGTCTTGTTCAACAGCTGGGGTAGGTGCAAATGCATTTGATGGGGGACACCACAGCCTGTGCGCGGAACCTGAGGTTGGGTTCCACTGTTCAAAGTACAGTCAGTCATCAGAAATGCACTGAAAGGCAGGAACTGCCTTCTATGTCACCAGAAGATTCAAAGAGTATAAATAAAACCCTTGACAGCAGTGATGAGCTTCCCTCATGGGTCCAAGCCAAGAAACTCCCAAGAAAGGACAGAGACAACAATCTGCAGCGAAATGACAGCTCCCTACACGCTGCTTTTCTTGGTTTGCGCATTAGCTAAAACTGCTGGTCTCCCCCTGCACCGGGATTCAGCCTGTGAGAGTGATGGGCACAGGGACGTCAGAGCCTTTTAGGGACAGACATTGTGCCCAGGAAAAGACAGAGTGAGGGCAGGGTGTCATTTCACCCCCTAGCAGGAACAAAACCAGCAACCAGCCACGGTAGCAACTGCCCTAGGAATCAACCTGCTCCCAAGGCATCACCCAAACTCTTCTGGATGCCAAATCTACGTGTGCTGGTGGACAGATGGTTACTGCTGAGCTAAACACCTACGAAGGCACCATTTGTAGGGAGGAGAGGACTCGGTCTGCTGGAAGCCCCCAGGGACGTTTGTGTGGCAGAGGGCTGTTTGTTAGGGGCAGCTTTGGGCATAGCCCTGCCATGCAAGCTTGTGGCGGGCTGGTAAATCCCAAGCCTCTTGGCCTGACAAAACCACCTCAAAATGTTACGTCACTGGCACAGTGCTTGCTACAATTCAGATTCAGCACCATAATTGCTGGAATTTAAGAGAAAAAAGAAAAAGGCAACAAACCACCCCACGCAGCCATGCCAGACTCCATCCCATCCCTCGAGCAAAGAGCCTGCTTGGCCTCAGCCTACCCTTTGTTTTCTTTCATAGCTATGGACGATGAAAGAAATTATTATTACGGTCCTGAAAAAGGACTTTTAAATTAATTTTTAAAACTTCAGCAAATCCCAAACCATCTATGCTGCTCCTCCTAGCACCAGACACCCTCCACAGGGACAGAAGCAAGCAGGTGCAGCAGAAGACAGACAATTTGCTTTCCAGTGGAGCAGCAGAGCTCTGGCCCTCCTGCTGAACACGAAATTTGAGCAGAGGTGTGTCCTTCTCTTGCAGCAACTGCTACACGAGTAACTTACAACCTTTCTTTATAGCATTGCTGCCCTCCTTGTTTTTAAATATACTCCTTTTGGGTAGGATGATGCTATCAAAGCAATGTGGTCTTCTGGAGAGCCCCCAGGCAGTACTGCTCCTAATTACTTCACAGTTGAGTTTAATTTTCTACCCCCCATCTACTTTAAAACACCTTTATTCTGCTTGCCTACCCATCTTTCCACTCTTGCATCAGCAGGGAGAGCCCCACAGACCCTCCAATCTGGGCAGCCACTGTCAGGGTGGGACTGGCCTTCCCCACTGCTCTGCAGCAGGGAGTTCCAGGGCAATTCCAAACCTCGAGTAACGCCTGCCTCATCTACAGCAATGACAAAATCACTAGCCAGGCTACAGGAAAATTAACACCAACATCCTCTATCCGCCTAACAACACACTCACCTCCAACAGCCAGAAACTTGCAGCCAAAGTTTACTGCCCAGCTCTGAAACGTGCAGGGCAAGATAAACAGCAGAGGAAAAAAAAA
>VYZQ01064481.1:215-27221 GCA_013400655.1 Mystacornis crossleyi | reverse complement strand
CCCCTTTTTCTCAGTTCAACATCTTTTTCTCACAGCATCTCCGCCCCTACGTGAGAAAAACCCCAGGTAAAAGAGGACAGCTGGACCCCTCCCCCTGTGTCCAGATCTTTTGTCTCACTTAAGTACCCTGCAATTATCCCTTAGCATGGGGGAAAATTCTTTAAGAGGAAAAGAAAAGAACAAAAAAAAGAACTCCTAAAACCCCAACAAAAATGTAAAACATTCTCAACATAGAAAAGGACTAAAATCCAGGTCAGTTCTCAGTATTTATGTTCTACAAGAACTTAGCTATCCGGCTACAGTATATGTAGAAAGAATATAGACCTACTACTTGAAACATAGATAGGTTTTTCTGATTAAAATTGATTTTCATAAAATTTTTATTTAGAATAGACTCAGAAAAAATAATCCATTGGAAATTAATTTTATTGGCTATAATGCTGTGGTAGAAGCTACAAACATCAACTTTTTCTCTTGAGATTCTATGGAGCTCTGATTCATTTCTACATACACTTTTTGAAAAAAACCTGCAAATCAAAGGGACTAGAAAAAAATGGCCCAGAAGAGATGTAATCTATACATCAAAAGGCAAAGACAAAAAAGCTGCAGAGAATGAACCAAATCTTCATTTTACAAGTTTCTGTGAAAAATCTGGTATTATCACTTTCCTAGAGCAATCATAACACATCTTCTGCATTCAGCCAAAAGAAGGATGAAACCCATCATTCAACAAGCTAATAGTTAATTATGTGTTGATTATAACTATCTTTTGATGTAGCTGCAAACTGGGAAAAGGGATTAAGCATCTGGACTGCTATTCTTGTTTGAGTTCAACTTTAAAATAGTTTAATTGTTTTAGATGTCTGTTTAAAAGGAGAATGTGACAAATGCAATGATGTTTCCAAAATGTATTTCATTTAAATGAGACACTGAGTCCCAAGAGTGAGCAATCTCAATTTTACAGCTTTTTGGATTCTCACCCGTGTTGTATTTTTCATGAATGGCAACATTCAACTCTATGTATTCTCTCACCATTCATCCAGCTTAGCTTAACTTTTTGGCCAGAGTTTGACTCTAGGAGGAGGAGGAGAAGCCAATAGTAATGATATTACCCAATGCAAGCAGCCCAGTCTTCCAGCATTCAGGATCACCTTGCTGGTGTTGTTCTGGAGAGGATAAATAGTAAGAAAGGAAGCAGAGAGCAGGGCATGAACAATATAGATGTTTTTGACATGGACAATAGCAGGATTTGTAGCATAGGCAACCTAGCTTGGAAGCTTCACAATTGCCAGGTGAGGGGAAACACTTTAATTGCAGTAAATGGAACAAACCCAAAAACACTGACAATGTTTTTCTAGAACCTGGTGAAAGACAACATAAAGTTGCATTTCTGTTGAAACTACAGGAAATACAAGCTCACCATGACTATGTGAACCTATCACAGGTCTGACAAGCTCAGATTTAGCAAAAAAAAAAAAAATCCTTAAAATCCTACTGTTTTCTCTGAAAGAGAGTCAGAATGTAGAGTTCTTTCTCCTACAGGACCAATAGATTATATGTCTATATTACTACATGCATTTTCAGGAATTAAGTCAAATACTGATGCAATACTTTGAGAGCAAGACTGCCATATTGAACTTCCATCTATCTAGATCCTTGCAGTCCCTAAGACCATGACAGCTTCCTTACACTCAGTCTATTTGTTAACTCATTCCCAGCAGCTAAGAGTTAGGTATTGGGTGACAGATATAGCAGAGAAAATGGCAGGAATAACCCACCAGGAATCTGAGGTATCAGAGGTAAATAAACAGCAGTGTAGCCATGGAAAGGGAGAGGCACAGAGAGACAGTCTGGAATTAGGAATTGCAAGTATTTCTTATTTAAGAAGGTGATTTATAAATAAAATGTCTCTTATATTTTATAGTGTACTTTTCTTCCCACACCTATTATTTATTTTTGCAAACAGCTTCTGGTTTCACATTCCATATGTGTATATGAGGCAGAGACTTGGCTTTCTGTGCAACATTCTGGCAGCATCCCCATAATACCAAAATTCATCATTAACTAACTAGAAACCTCAATCAAGTGGTCAAAATTATTTTAAGAGGCCAATCAGCTTCTTCCCAACTGTACATGTCATTTTTAATTAGGAAACAAGAAGCAAGACAACACAAATAAATAGCAGTGAGGCAAGAGGCTAGCTATGGTTTGTGAGCAGCTTTCCGTGGAATCGCACCAGCAAGGCATGCCAGCTGCACCGCACTAAATAGCCTCACTCCATCCACGAGTCACACGTCTTGGATGAAGTATAGGATGCTCTCATTCTCTACTTAGACAGCAAGCTGTCATAATTTTATGTGGGAGAAACATTTGTCAAAAATTGGCTCTGATTAATTGGCCTGCTAGAATCAAGTCGTTGATAGAAGTCAGAGACAGTCGTTTTGAACAGAATTGGAAAACAGAGGTAGGAATCTGGGGCCTGGGGTATTCCTAGTACTGAGGCTCAGGCATTGTACTACGTATCTCTAAGCAGCCCCGTGGCACAGACATCTCCATGTCACACTGCAGTCACAGAGAAGAAGTGCTACCTTCCCTTCAGAGATTCCCTCTAGCCCTTTTGTACTATCTGCTCTGGCACACGTGCCCAGTGTTGTGTGCAAAACTCCTTCCACAGGATGCTGTAGGATTGTGGTTCCCTGCAGAAAGCAGGTGTAGCCACACTGTTTGAGATTGGCACCTATAGCAGGCAGCCAGAACATAGGTACCTTGCTTCTATTCACACTGAAGATCTCAAAATGCCCAATCACTAAGCCATAAAAATTGAGATAATAAATCGAACTACAAATATCTTTGGGTTCCCCTAATGCCAGTGGTCATACAAATGCTGTAGCAACTGTACTGAATCCAAACAACATTTTTATAAGTATAATGAGATTTGCAGCCAGTTCTTCAGGCATTTCTGTGAACACAGTACTGAGTAGGACCTGTGACACCTGATACTTCTTCTGCTGGTGTATCCCTTTGAAAACCAGCTCTGAAAAATGAGCACCTGAGCCTTGACTGTGTCCTCAGGAACATGTGTGCTCAGGCACCAGCTCACTGGAGCATCAGTGGCCTGAGAGTTTCATTTCAGCTCATATTATGTGAATAGAACACAAAATGGTTTGAAGTGCAATATCGAAAAATGAATATTTTCTTCTTTGTTTACAGCACTCACTCATCTGTACATCTCAGATACATTAACCCAGGGTACTCAAATGACCCAGTGCCTCCAATAGCGTGTAACTCAAAGATGAACTCTTAATTCACTTTGATCATCATAAACCCATCACCACATTACTAGACATTTAACTACTGTATGCCAATAAAAATGTTGTTTAAACTGTTAACTGCCTGTTTAAAGCAGTAATTAATCCCCAAGATCAACACCTTTGAAATTACTGCCACAGGGCATAGATAAATATTTAACCTTGGCTCTTAGGGAGTGTTGGGCTCATGACCTGGGAAGGGATCACTCTTGGTAGTTTAGGGTTTTCTCCCCTGGTTTGCCATTGAGATGTTGTATAATTCTTAGGGGAAAAAAAAGTCAAAATCATTATTCTATTTTTAGCCTCCTTGGTGTAATCTTCTAACTCAGAATGTGGAGTTTTCTAACTGCAATTTTCCCTGCATATTTCCTGTGAAATAATTAAACCCCATCCTTTGGATCAGTTAAAAATAATCTTGATGTAATGATGAAGACTGGGTGGGACATGCCTTGTAGAAATTCACAGTTTTCCTTCCAAAAGGACAAGCATCCCTCTCCTGTTTGGAGACTGTGCTCAGCAGATGCCCACTGAACATTTATCAGCCATGCATGACCAGATAGGTAACAGAGCAAGAGCCAGGTTCATGGCACTGGGTTAATTTGAGCTGTAACTGCTGGAACAAGAGAGCAGGAGGCAGAGAAGAAATACAGTAAGCAGGAGAGTAGATAGGTCTGTATTACTGTTAGTAAAGTACTTTACATCCCTTGTATAAAAAGTAAAAAATCAGGTGTTTATGAAATGTCATGTATTCAATCATTTCAGTAATTTATACAACACTGTTATTGTACTTTATAAAAAGTACCATCTGGGCAATAATATTTTTTATATGGAAAATCATTATTTTAAAAAGAGTGGCTAAATGAGGACAAATTTAACCATCAAAATTCTAAGTACAGCTTTGAAGATATAAACCAGGTCCAAGCAAGCCAGGCTCTGCAATTTTTTTACCTGATATAATCTTGCTCTTTAGATTCTGAAGTGTACAAAAGAAATATCCTGTACACAGATTTTTCATGTGCCCTAGCTACACACGCATCCAAATCTGAAGTGCCATGAACTCAGGTTCCCTTCATTCCCTACCCCACATGGCACTAAGAGGCTGGGACCACTTATAAGGGATGAAGTGCAGAGTGCAGTGACATCTGATGTGGCTCTGCTTACTCCACCCTTTGTCAATCTGCTTCTGGCAAGTTCTCTATTGCTCGTTTAGTATTTTTAAATAAATGTTTTGGTAAATATGGAACCATCACTCTGAATGGTGCTGTAGGCTACAACCAAGTATAAACTCACCATTCCTAAAATACACATTAAGGTAATTGGATGTGCAAAGCAAGGCTGTGCATCTGAAGACACTCCCTGTGCACCCCTCTGGAGGAAGGGAGGCTGTCAGGCTTTGTCTGGTACAGCAGAGGCAGACAGAAAAGTGTATGGGAATTGAGGAATGCTGGGGAAGTTGTAACATCATTAGTATGTTGCCATCGTACTGTTTTTCTTGCTTTTTTGAAATAAATTACACATACCATTTATGTTCTGCTGGGGCCTGTCAATGTGCCAGGTATAAGCATTAGGAGGTGCCACTTTTTCTACCCTGTGCTGTTCATGAGAGAAAGAAAACCCATATTACTCTTCCAAAATTTCTATAGCAGGCACTGTCAACAATTTATATTGTCAAAGCTGCTTTGTGCCATGCTGTTTTCATACTACCTCTGGTAAGCAAGATTTTCTTTTTTCAACAGCATAAGAAAGGTCCTGAAGACTTGAATGGGAGCATACGCAAATATAATACAGAGCAGAAGTGACATTAAATACTCTAAAGCAAGGCAATCTCTGAATTAATAAAATGTGAAGGAAACAAAATATCACCGTAGTTATTATTTTCATTAAATTGTTACTTTAGATTATCCCAATCTCTGTTTTCTGCAACACTTTCAAAGTTTAAACTTCTTTTCCTCAGCCTTTCTCAGTGTGTCTTTCTGCCATATCATTTACCAGAATTAGATCCTAGGAAGTATATCATTCCTAAAAGTGCAGGACCTCCGAAGAAAGGTGGAATCTAAAACCTGAAAAAGCACAGGAATATTTACTTATAGACTCTTAACAAAAAAAGAAATTCTTCCTCTAATACTTTTTCTCATTTTTTTTTTCAATTAGTACATGATTAAAACATTTAGCTGAGAATCTAATGCAAAGATGAGAAGTGGCTTCACTGTTGCATAAGACATTAAACAAAACAAAGACTATTTGAACTCAGTAGACAGATCAGTACTGATGGGAAGATTTCAGCTGCACGGTGCAGTCTTCTTTATTGACACGATGCAAAAGACTCAGTTCAGACTGTAATCCACATAATTTACAGAAAGACAACCATCTGGCATCCAGACAGCTAGCAATCTGCTCTGAGTCATTTTCAGTCAAACCATAGTGATGCAAGGTGCTTGAGCAGCAAGTTTGAAGCTGCCTGTACTAAATGGTTTAGAATGCCTTGGCAATGCAGGCTGTTGCAAATAATTGGATCTTCGTCTGCACACTGACAAAATTCCATGACAAGTTCAAGATCTTGGTCCATTTGACTAATGTGTTGTGTGAACATTGCCCAAGATATCTAACTGATCTACTAAAGATTATTGGTGATAAAAGTCTTCAAACGTAGGGAGCTCAAAAGAAAAAAGCCATCTTTTACTGGAAAGAAGCTGGTTGCTTGTGTTTAGTGGAGTCAAAGACTTCAGATGGAAAGTACCTTACAAGTTTCTAACTCCAGATGGTAGGCACATTTCTCTGCAAAATATTTAAGAAACATTAAATATTTTTATTTATTTTTTCTTTGTTTTTTGGTTTTATTTTGGTTGGGTTATGGGTTTTTGGTTTGTTGGTTTGGAGGTTTCGTTTGTTTGTTATGCTTTAAAACGTACTTATTTGTCAAAAGCCCTGTGCATATGCTACTTACATGTCAGAAAGGCAGGAGACAAGTATTATGATTCCCCAGTCTAAACAACACTCTGATGATGTGGAACATCCCTTAAGAAAGGAGAAAGAAACAACTAAGAGAAAGGAAATATAACTAGGCCATAGTTTTACAATAGGTCCTGTTATAATCAACTAGGGGATTTTCATATACATAAATATTTCCTCAGATGAGTGAAAAATAGAAGTGTTAGATGAAATTGGAGGTCAGGAAGCTACTGGGAAGCTGGGGTGAGATTCATGTCTAATCTCCCATTGGTGGGAGACTTCCACTGGTGGGGGATTCATAAGAGAAGAGTTTTTGGAAGTATGTTGCCTGTGTATATCAGCACCTCTATATGCAGATGAATCTCATAGCAAAGCAGTTCTGTTTAATGTTAAATCACTACCACCCTTCTTCTTGAAAAGGGTAAAAGAAAACTGAAGTGAGAATATGATGCTTGTGAGTAGTTTGGCCTAGAAAAAAATCATATGCTTTGTAGTACAAGAGTCTTTTCAAAACATAGAAATTTTGAGCTAAATTGATTATGATGGGAAAATCATTATTACAATCCAAACAGAAAGAGAAATCTAATAACAGAAAGCGACAGTCCATTGTTTAGCTCTTCAGCTTCTTGCTATGGCTCTATCTGTAGGGACCACTCTGATGTAATAATCCAAGAAAAGGACAAGGATCACCCATGATGGGACCTCTTACACAGATTCTACTACTAGTAAAGTCATTAAGTAGTTAAAAAAAGATAAAGGTAGGTAAGCTGCATTTAAGCAAATAAAAAATTGAATAAGATACTCATACAATCTTTCATGTTCATGTAAAGTTTAAGTGATGCAGTGGAGGCATATTTTTAATTTTACTCTTGAAAAAAATAACTCAAAATTAAATCCCCTCTAGAATATCCATGCTTGTAGGAGAGGCTGCTTCAGAAAACATTAGTTTCCATGCATCTATACAGGCTTTTGGAAGTTTCAAACCAGAGGAAGAACCAGTCACTGCAGCAAAGCAAAGTCCAGATTGCCAGAAGTTAATCTGATCTCTGCAGAACTGTCACTAGTACGTTTTTGCTATATATTTGAATCATAGAATCATTTAGGTTGGAAAAAACCCTCTAGGAACGTAGTTATCCCTGCACTGTCAAGTCTACCACCAAACCACGTTCCTGAGTGCCATGTCCACANCGCGCGCCCCCTGCCGGCCGCGCCCCGCACTGCGCGGGGGAAGGAGGGGCCGAGCCCGGCTGCGCCCGCGGCCGCACAGTGCAGAATCCACGGCACCGGCGCGGCACACACCCTGCGTCTGGAAACAAGGGTTTAGTGACAAAGTTTTGAGGTGCTCCATAGAACCCACGGATTCTGTAGTCCAGATGACCACAGTCGCCGGCTGGAAATGCAGCTGCAGCAGCAAAAGAGAGAGAACACGCGGCCCAGGCCAGCCTGGGCACGGAGCAAGACGGCAGAGGTCCCGTCCCGTGCTCACCCCTTCCTTTAGTAAATGCAGTAAGTGCATCCTAGGGTCCACGAGGCCAATTTGAATAGATGCAAGTATCACTAGCAGATCACTAGCAAAAATATATCCTTTTAATGACCTGCAGAATGCATAGGAAATTAATCCTTTCTTTTGCTGCATATTTTCCCTAACCTTCTCTCATTTTCTAAGCAAAGTTTAAAAAAGGAGGTTAAAAAATAGAGATTTAAATTCAGGTTGCCACTGAAACCTAAATGTTGGCTTGCAGCTCATTGAAATTTTCTACATACAATTGCCAAATACGAGATACTACTCATTGAGCTGATTACACTGGAAGAAGATGCCTAGAGAAGCTATAGATGCCCCAACCCTGAAATNCTGAGCCCCACCTCACTACAACCTGCTTTCAGGTAGTCGTAGACAGCGATAAGGTCCCCTTTGAATCTGCTTTTCTCCAGACTAAACACCCCCAGCTCCCTCAGCCACTCCTCATGAGACTCGAAAGAGATGTTTGAAATTCCTGTTATATTTTGACCCAGTAAGGTGGGGGTGTTTGTTGGTTTATTTAGAGAGGCTAGAGGGACAGTGACAGAGCGACTCCTTCCCACCGTGTGAGTAGTTCCCAAGGCTGATTAGCTGCTGACATGCCGCTCCTTGGGTGCTCCTGGGGCCGCCTTTCCCCCCGCCCGGCCCCGGCCCCGCTCGGGCCGCGGCGCTCCCCGGGCNTAGTAAATGCAGTAAGTGCATCCTAGGGTCCACGAGGCCAATTTGAATAGATGCAAGTATCACTAGCAGATCACTAGCAAAAATATATCCTTTTAATGACCTGCAGAATGCATAGGAAATTAATCCTTTCTTTTGCTGCATATTTTCCCTAACCTTCTCTCATTTTCTAAGCAAAGTTTAAAAAAGGAGGTTAAAAAATAGAGATTTAAATTCAGGTTGCCACTGAAACCTAAATGTTGGCTTGCAGCTCATTGAAATTTTCTACATACAATTGCCAAATACGAGATACTACTCATTGAGCTGATTACACTGGAAGAAGATGCCTAGAGAAGCTATAGATGCCCCAACCCTGAAATTGTTCAAGATCAGGCTGGATGGGGCTTTAAGCAGCCTGGTCTAGTGGAAGGTGTCATTGCCCATGGAAGAGAGGTTGGAACTAGAAGATCTTCAAGGTACCTTCTTCTCAACACGTTCTATGATTCTGTGAAATTCTGTAAAAGTTTCCCGCTTCAATTTTTTTCACACTACTACATATTTCATTGTCAAAAGTATTGAACTATTGTTCCCTTCACAACGTTCAAAGCAGAAAATTTTCTTCAAGTTCAAATTAATCATTATGCCAGAATGTGATTTCATCATTAGAGGCTGTCTTAACAGACATATTCTTCATAAATGAAAATACAACTAAGCCTCTCACTCAGTCCAGGCAATGTCATATTTCTGGCATTAGCAAAGGCTTTTGTGTTTAAAATGCCCTGTACAAATGATAAATCAGCTTCACAGTAGGGGGGAAATCTTGAAGTCATTAAAGTTCATTAAAATTTTGCCATGGAACTAGGTTTTTGCCTAAAAATATTTATGCTACTTTTTCAGTAACTCCCTGTACAATCTTATAACACTCTCTACTGCAGCCTTGGTAAAAGGATCCGGGCTTGGACCCAAGCCTCAATCCCTTATCAGACTAATTCTACTTGTTTCAGTCAGCTGTAAACAATTGATACCATCACTGAAAGTGCAAGAAATCTGTTATAAATAATATTATCTGTCCTTGGAGAAATGTCATTCTCCCCTTTACACACAGCGCTGACCTATATGTAATCCTAAACTCCATGTAGCGACATTAGCATTTCAGAGTGCTCAGAACTCAGAGCCCACGTTGCTGCATGTGGTGTGTGACAAACACAGGCAATCCTCTCCCTCCTAAAGAAAGAAGGGTCTCCAGCTCCAGTTCTGCAGCACCCTACGCCTACACAGGTCACAAATGAAGGCACACGAGGTGTGGGATGTTAGCGAACAAGAACTGGCCCAAACAGACAGATTGCTTCAGAGTGGCTGAAAGTAGTTGAGCAACAGCAGAGAACTCTTGATGTCCTTACAGTTTTACAATGGCAGAATTCGTGCACATTTTTACAGGATTCTGCTGTGGCTTCTTATTCTTGTAACTTGCATGAAGATCCAAAAATCTTTTAACTGCAATAGTTTATATTTCCTATCAGGTGCAAAATGAAACAAAAATAGTCACTGAAAGCAAAAGCAGAAACAGGGTAAATTATATTTAGATATTTATGACCTGGTAGTTTTAATGCTAACTGAAATGCTTGAGTAAGCAATGGTGCTGGTGCCAATGTAAATTTGCACCACCAGAACTTCACAAATACAAGTAGAGTGAGAGAGGAAGAGTGTGTCTGAAGGGTGTGATTATGAATCAGTCTATGCCAGTATGATTTGCTATGCAAAGCATACCAAGTACAAAAATTGCTGTTTCTTAATAGTGTAGGGAACCACATGCAAGGTCCACTTCCGTAAGTGGTTCCAAATCTTTCATAGTAAATTAGAAGAGAAAGTAAACCATTTGCTTGTGTGAAGGACTCATAAAGAAGCATGAAGTTCTACTTCTACAGTGTAGGCCACAGCTCTTCTGACACTTAGTTCTGTGCATTTATCACAGAATCATAGAATAGGCTGAGCTTGCTGCCATTTTCTCGAGTCCTGTCACTGGCTGCAAGACTGAAGAGATTGGTACCTGCCCCTCCTCTTCCCCTCATGAGGAAGTTGCAACTGCAATGTCTCCCCTCAGTCTCCTCTTCCCCAGGCTGAAGAGACCAAGTGACCTCAACCACTCCTCATATGGTGTCCCCTCATGGCCCTTTACTGTTTTCATTGCCTTCTTTTGGATGCTCTCTAATAGTTTAATGTCTTTCTTATATTGTGGTGCCCAAAACTGCACACAGGGAGCAAGGTGAAGCCATATCAGTGCATTTACTCAACTTCAGTGATACAGTCAACATATAGAGAGTTTAAAAAGAATAAATACAAGATAATTATAATTTAAATGTGTGTATTTCTTGCAGTCTAAAATAGCACAGTCCCTCATATGTGATAAACATGAGCAAATCTACTTTTTAGAAGTTCAAGAAATAATGGAAGCTATTAAAAAACCCCAAACCGTAAGTATGAAATACAGAAAGAAAAAGTGCAAAGGAGACAAGGAATTATTTATAAAATTTTTATACAATTCCATCTAATTTTTATAAAGTTTCTTGAATCCTCAATATTACCATGTTTATGTTATGTCAAATAGCTGTATTATACATGACAGTGAAAGAATGGATTCCCTCATGGCTGTTGGGTGCGTAGGACAACTGTCACACCAAAAGAAATTATTAAGTGGTTTTAAAAATGTATCTTATTCCCATTAACTGGAAGCCTTGAAAATCACAAATATATAGATCTACTACTTTCACCACACATTAAAACATACTATTTATATTTTTGTCATGGACAGAGTACATTAAATATTGTTTAACATATTAGCACACAACACATTTAACATACTAGCATACTTTAAAAGTTGATTCTTTAATAGTGCCATCTGAAAAGTATTTAGAGGAAAAAATAATTTTGAGTACTTAACTTCTCTATAAAATTAGGTTTTCTAAAAAAGAAGGAAAGATGATGTTAAGTGTTTAAATATTTAAATTGTAAACTTCCAATTTTCATGTTTTCCTAACCCTTACAGTGTTTGCATGCAACACTGGCAGAAGACCACAAGCAAATAGACTTTTGTGAAATAACTCTATTAATTCACAGAGTAGCCCTGAGAAACTACTTGAAAAAAAAAAAATCAGTGATAATTTCCCTTTCATTTTCACCTTCATGTTAAACAGGGATATTTTGTATAATGAATGATTGAATTACTTAAGAAAAAACTTTGTTTATTTGCATGTGGCTATAGTTACTTTGCTTCTTGGTTTCTCTGTTAGGAAGATAGAAGTGATCACCTGGATCATCGCAGAAATTTCTTTATTTGAAAGAAGGGAGGCAAGTACCACATGTATTTTTTAAAACATCCAAAACCAACCATCAAAACTGTCCTCTCTAATTATGTATTTTCAAACACATTTGGTCTGAGAAGTAACTAATACACAGCCTGGTTATAGATATATATGTGTCTGTCATTTATGCAAATATGTTCAAAAATACACACATACATATGCAAACATATGTATCTAAATAAGAGTGTGATATATAATGGTATTTTCTATATATAGTCTCTGTATAATGGAGGTATAGATATAAATGCTTTGGCTTTGCCTCTCTATTGGCACCTCTGTGGCTTTGCATAGCTTGTTGCTTGTGATTTCTGCAGCTCTGTATTGCACACCTCTCTCAGGAGGCAGCAGACAGCTTTCACATGCATTTCAAAAGCAGCCTTCAGAGAAGATCAAATCTCAAATGGAGCTGCAGAGCCCTTGTGCCCCTCTGATCCCTCAGTTTGCCTGGTAACACCTGTGGGCAGTGTTACTGAATGAGCTAACACCCAGCTTGGAGCATGCAATTGCTTCATTCTGGAACAATCTGCAAACAGTGTCTTTCCTTTCTGCAGTTCCATTAGAAGCCAAAAGTTCAGCTTTCTCTTGTTATCTTGTTTTTATTGAGGCTCTTGGTAAAAGGACATTCCTGGTGTTGGAATTCCAGAACTAACATTTAATACACTGAGGACAGAAACATTTTTTTTCACATAAAGAGCAATTTATTTTAGTATTTTAATTTGTTTAAATTGTTATAGATAGATTTTATACATAGTCAGTGAAGACATACCTGGCTTTCCATTGCTAACAGGAGCAGTTATATTGACATTTTAAGATATAATATCAAAGACCTATAGCATTATCTCAAATAATTACATTAAAAATTGAACTTTTTCTACACACTTAACAATACATTATTTTAGTGAACAGCACAGTGTATTTTTAAATAACATTTTTAAATAACACCATAAATGCTAAATGCTCACTGGATTCGTTATTTATGTTAAAATAAATGCATAAATTGATGTGTGAATTATTTTTAAGGAGTGATATGTAGCAGTTTGAAAGTCTTCCTTAAAGAGATACTTCAGTAAAAGTTTTGAGTGACTGAATTGTTTGAGAGAGTTACGGTCTGCCCACAAATACTTTGGAGTTTAAGGGAGGCTATAATTGTTAGCTAAGATATCTGCTGCAAATTGGTTAAGCACCCAGTGATTAAAAGCTCTTTGAGGTCTACATGTAAGTGCTCAGTGAGAGTACTGCCCCTCTGAGTTACACAGCCTTGGTATATTTGTGATAACCCTTTACCAGGGAGATTTTCGCTTTACTAAACCTGGAGACAAATTAATTGAAAACTTTCAAGGCCTGACATACAGTTTAGAAATATACCAGACCTCAGCTTAATGTCTCACTGAAAACATTTACTAATCACACGTTATTATGATCTTCTGGCCATTCTATGATTATAGCAGCAATAAGGACCCTGTGCCTCTTCTGCCAGGGCCTCAAGAAAGTAAATAATCAGAAGGGTTTTTCTTCGTGTTTCTTCAATGTTACTTACTAGGAGAAAACAATAAACTCTCTAATAAACCAAGTAGAAATATTTAGAATAGATAACATTTTCAGAACCAAACTTTGCTGTTACTGTGCAGCTAATAGGAGACATAAGCCTTAGCAGGAACTTGAGCAGGACATAATAGCTATATGTAGTTTCCACACCATTAAGTGCTCAAATGCTTTTGGTCTTGAAACAAAGACATCAAAATTTTGAAGAAAAAGAAACACAAGTCTATTTTTTAAATTGTGCATAGGAACATAGTTTCAATGTCTGTCCTTCTCAAACCAGGTGCTGCTCCAGGACTCTAGAAGGAGGAGTTGGGGGGGCTGTACTGAATAGAGAAATTTCTTTGTCCAGCAGTTCCAGACTGGAATGATGTTTTAAGGACCAGCACAAAAAAAGACAAGATTTTTCACATTCTGGATATCACAAGCAATCTAAAACCAAGTGTGGATTTACCAGGATTAGAAGCCTGCTCTTCAAACGCTGGTAAACCAGGAAAGATACTCATAAACAGTACCTGCTGTTTACATGATTACTTGTGCTAAACAAGTAACAGAAAGGCACAAAAACCCTACTGTGTGATAATTATCAAAGTGCGCATTACCCCTCTTTATATGCATGCTTTTATGTTCCCATTCCCAGCCACTCTCAAGAGGTCGCTCACACGGAGAGATAAACCATCCTGAATCAGTTCTCACGTGTGCAGAGCAGCAGACACTGGGGAAGCTGCTATTCCCCCTCACACTCACACACACCCACACATTCACAAATCCTATCTACCTCTTCATTTAGCCTCGACCACAGGAAAAGAGCAACTATCCTATATGAGAGACGAGCATAATTTCCCATCCCTGTCTGCAGCTTTCCCCAGCTTCGGAGGTTATCCTAAGATGGACCCGGAGCAGAGGAGTGAGAGAACCAGCACAGTGACGCCATAACGCGACCTCTCCCTAATCCTATAATGGATACATTTTCCCCTGGTCCAGTTACAAATTGAATCCTTTCCAGTTGGGTTTTTTCCCTATGAATTTAGTTCACAAACTCCCTTAGCGGGGATAAGTTCCCTATCGTAAGGCTGAAGTTTACCACCTTACCCTCTGCTGCCTGTGGCTCTCTTTTCAGTGCTAATATTACAGGTTTTGGCATAATACTGTCTTGCACAACTATATCCAACTTTTCGGTTTAGCTTTCCCTGTGCTTTCAGACTGACAGCCCATTCATCTTACCCTTAAAAATTTCTGTTTTTTTCATAATAAAATTAATGTGGAGTGCAACATCTTCAGCATTTTTGTAATGCAATTTTACAGCTACCTTCCTCTGACTACAGCAGCTGAAAATAATCAAGTGCATGCGAACAAAGCATTTGTTAGAAAAACCTTTTCTGCCAGTAATACTGCTTTTGTCCACAAAATAAAGCAATGTTTTCTCCAGTCATTTTATCTGTACAATTTTTGGACACTTCATTTGGATGAATCTTTAGTATAAACTGAAGACCTTGTTTTTCTTAGATTATTAAGTATCACTTATTGTTCAGTAATTACTTAAAAGCATAGAAACTAATAAATACTTGCTTCAATCAGTGCCAGAATTTTAACTGACNAAAAAAAAAGAAAAAGAAAATAATTTTTAAAAAAATTTCCACCTGAATTCAGCGTGAGCCAAGTGCTTACAGGTGCACATGGATACCTCTCCATCTTCTGTAAGCTATGACTTCTGTGGGGATGACCTTGTACACTTGTGAGTGCTGCACAGCTGTTCCCTACAGGCAACTCTAGACGAGAACTCAAAGTCACTGTAACAATTTTTCCATTTCTATTTGCCCATAGTAGAGGGAGAATGAGAAATCCCTTGTAATTGTTGCAAGGTGTGCTCTCAAAACCTGGCAAGGCTGACTGAGGCCACAGGCTGACCCCAGCCTCTTTTCCCCTGCCCGAACACCTTTCAGGAAACACACAGTTGCACCCCAAGATTTGAGAAGGTCTGATTGCTAATATTCTTGACTGCAGCTATTACGTATAATATTAAAAGTGTAATTTTATAAGTATAGAACTCTAGTAGAATCAGAAAATCACGTGGGGGTATTTAAAACTAAAATTATTACTTTATATATTTTGCATTGTGATAATGCAAAAATATTTCAATCCTGTTCAAACTCTGTTTTGACGTGCAGTGTGGGAACTATATACACAGAGTAGACCTTTCCTAATGGAAAACCTTTTTCTTCGACAGATGTATGGCTTTCCTTTCCACACAATCCCGGGAAATCTGTTAAGTACATGAAACAAATATTTTCTAAACTCTGATACTAAGTACCATTTATAGCTGTCCATCTCTGGAGTAGGGGTCACTAATGGCATTCTCCAGTCCTCTACATTACCAGTGCAGATGTGAGGGGGTCTAGGCAATAGGATCCAAAAGGGGCTAGTTACAACTACTCTGTCATAGTGCCAGATGTAAATATAAATCTCTATTATTATAAGTGTTTGAAATATAGACGGATCAAATGGCTTTACGGCAATTTAAAGCTTAGAAATTGAACTGTTTAGAAATTTGGATATTATCTATGGCTTTGTGCCTTCATTTCTTTTAGGAAAGTCAAAGGAACAAAGAATTAATTTCCTGGTGGAAAAGTAGCTATTATGAAGTCTTTAGAATGAACAAATTTTTCCATTATTTTNTTAATAATAAACTTAATTATTCCGTGATAATACACTCTGTTTTAGGTAATAACTTTTCTTTTTTCTCTCAGGAGTGTATTCGTGGGTGTTGTTTCTGCATTAATAAACACCAAGCAAGCTGGGCATCAAATAATAATCACAGGGTCATTAGACGATAGATGTTTCTCACAAATCAGTAAATGATACTGGTTTTAAATAGTATCATAGGTAGATTTGCAGCTCACCTACATATTTCTGAACAGCTCCATACAGAGATATTACAAAGTCTACCTCTGAATTTTTGTCCTGAGGTACATTTCCTAAGACCTTCTCCATGTAACTTGATCAACAAAGATAGGGCATTCAGAGATGAGGGCATCTAGTAAGTTACACAAAAGGATGGTGGCTCTCATTCAGCCCTGGATATTGCTGGAGTTTTATCCCAGTCTTTCTCGCACCTCAATGTTGATAAAGATATTGGCTTTTTCTGGAGGCATCACACAGCTCAAGTCTATTCCACCCAGTTTTAACTTCATTGTACATCTACAGGTAGTTTAAGCCACACACATTAATTAGTTATGTTATGATAAGGGTTTTTACAAGTTTATCAATCTGGAAGCAGTTGTGATGTTGACTAGACAGGCATATAGAGTCCATCTCAGCCTGTCCAGCAGCCATGAGTGGTGATCAGCTTTTCCCTACCATCCTCCCAGTATATTCACTCGAGATTTTAAATTATTTGGCAGCAACAAGCAGGCACTGTTAGTCTCACAGGTTTTAACTCTTATCACCTATGAGTCAGTGCAGCACAGTAAGCTTGCCCTGCCTGCTGCAGTCCTGCTGGAGGACCTGGGTCAGCTGCTGGCCTCCATGTCCACAGCCTTCATAGCCAGGAGCTGAGAATAGACCAAACCACTGCCATCATACAGTTGCCATCTGCATAATATTGTAAAGCATCATGGCTCCTGTCTCTTTTATCCAACACTGATTTTCACTCAGGGAAACAGACATGTTGGGAATGTTTGGACCAGCCAATAATTCATGTACTCTAAGTCATTTGATGCTTATATCAATAAATATACCATTAACTCAATTAAATTCGGTACTGTTTGTGAGGCAATTTCATCAGGAAAACATCAGTGTACTCTTGAGGATTGACATCACAATTTAAAATAATTGTGAAAAGTTTCATCTATTAGCTCATTGAGTCCTGCAACAGCAGGTGATTTTCATATCTGTTTCCATGACAGGAAGAAGTAAATATTGTTTTTCCAGTGCCCCTTTACTATTTCACTTTTAAGCAATGACATCTGAATCAAATTTCTCTAATGTACTTAGTAACTCTTGACTTCCATTTCTAATCTGAAACTTCTGTCTTCAAAGAATTATTTAAAACATTTTTCATAAGTCACATTATACAACAATGTGGCTTAGTACGGATATGTTCACATGGAATATCATGAAAATAAACCATTTACAATGCTCATTGGCAGGTTTACATTTCACACTTATAAACCCCCCTTAAATAAAGTACTGTAAAAAAATACATGTTTCTACAAGGATTCCTTATTTTTATCTTGGTTGTTTTCTCTTTCTTTCCATATATTCAGCAATCTATCTTGTACCCCATGCAATCTATCTTGTACCCCATGCTCAGGCTTCTATTTTGGCTTATTTATCTGTTGTTCAACTATATACCCTTAAACAAATTTATATAGCATAGAAAATTCACAGGTTTTCAGGCACACAAAGATTTCTTATGACTGAAGAAAAGCAGTCTATCCAAAGATTAACTTTTTTCCCCAGTTCTGCTAGTTGATATGGCAGTAGGTATTACCTCTCTCTCCAAACTTTGCCTTACTTATCTCTTTAAATCATGACAGCTATAAAACTAAAATCTGTCTTCATTAGAATATCCAAAATGATACTATTTCAGATAACATTATATTCCAGGGAAAAAAAAAAAAGAAAAAAATCACAACAAAAATATTTAAACAATCTAAAAATTTGAATTAGTTATCATCTAACAACTAAACAGCTGAATTTAATAATGCATAGTCTTCTGTACAACCATATCTTACTTGTTAAGAAGAATCTTAACTGATTTTTTTCAGGGTAAAATTAAAATTAGTCATCTCATGGAAACTTTTTCTTCAACCTTTGCTAAATTGCCATTGATTTTTGAACATTGTGTTATAGCTGTTTATGCAGTTCCAGTACTCTTGTCCTTGAGGTCACATTACTCTTCCTGTACAATATGCTTCTCTATGCTCATTGACTTTGTGCTGTCAGCACTTTCAGTACTTGGAAGGTGAAAACCTTCTCTATACAGCTGTGTCATCTTCAACATGACCAAGTTTGAGGCTATAGCTTGAGACAAATCTTATCAGTCCAGAATGTTTTCCAAAAAATGTACTAAGTTTATTTTCTCAGATGATCTGATATTTTTATGCCAGCTGTGCCGCTTGTAGGGGAATTGTTTAAGATATGAAGAAATGTCACCAAGTATGAAAGGACTGTGGAATTATAAATTTCTAGTTGTTTTTTCTTTACCAAAAAAGTGCAGTATGATATGCTTTGTACCTAAGTACCAATGCCCCATTCAAGCCAATAATGTGGCTTCCAACATGTGTTTACATTAATTAGATGTTTATAGCACGTATTCTTTCTAAAACACAGAAACTGATCTAGAAGATCCAGTTTAAGGCCCATTTCCCATTGAAATCTGTCAGGGAGTCACCAAACAAGGAGAAGTTCTACCAGGATGAAAGTGTAGACCACTTTTTATTTATTTTACAGATGACCAGTAGTCTAATAGTCCAAGAATATGAAACAATGCTCTATGTAAGAGACAGGTATAATCAAAGTATCTCACAATTAAGAAAGGAACAGAACAAATATTAGGATGAAATACTTGTCTGAGTCCCTCTAGGAATTTAAAGGGAGTTTGTCTGCTAGCATTAGCATTCTCCACACATCAAAAATCATGGTGTAGTCAGCGATTTATCTGAAGACAAATCCTGAACCCAGGAGGTGATGGATGTTTCTGTAGGGAACCTCCTGAAATCGCCTCTCCAAGTGATGTGTAACAGGTATCCAGGGGCTAGAACTGGCACTTTTTCAGAAACAGGAGTCACCTGAATAAGGCAGAGACCTTTCTGACATAAATGTAATAAGAATAAATGAAATAGGTTTTTCCTTGGTTTTTTTTGTTTGTTTGGTTTTTTTTTTTTTTTTTTTTCAAAAAAATTTTTACAAAAGTACANNNNATAAAACTTTATAAACAGTAGCAACTGCATTGTCTGTTGGGGACACTATGAATACTGGCAGTTTCTACTGGGCTTTACCTGGTTTGGCTTCAGCATGGTCTAAAACATCTGAATAACAATAAAATGTTTCTTACCTACTGGAAAAACTGAATCTAAAAGCTGGGGAATGCAGCAACTTTTCATGCACTTTAGTCTCCAGAATATCTTTGAAAAGATTCAGATGGCACCAGAGTGGGTCCTCTGCCTAGCTGCATGGCCCAGTAGTAATAAAAAAGCAACAGTGAAAGAAGGCAGGAGAGAATTCCAGTAAAATTAGAAACACTGAAATTTCTCCAGGCTACAGGAAATTGTTGGTGTGATACACGAACATTAAGGATCGCAGGGAGCATATCACAGACTGGTTCACTGTGTTTTTCACTTGTCTTTCCTACTGTGAAGGCTATATATTTCAACTTCCACTGGGCCATTTGCAAAACATTTGTCACAGCATGCTCTGCACTTGATATGCATAGGAATTATATATGCATCATGCCTCTATAATGACTTGGTATTTTGGATACTTTTCATTTCTTTGCTCAGCATCTATATTCGCCAGTTTGCTCCCCCATGTTGTAATGACTTTTTTTCCTCAGTTTTTACCGTTAGCACACGTATCCATTTTCTTGTTCTGTTATAGCTCTCATCGGCTATGTCTATGGTTTGGCTGTAGAGTAAATCCAGACTCTGCTGGAATAAGAGCACTCCCCCTACATGATGCAGAATGCTGATAAACTTACACTTGAGCCAGCCAAGCAAGTTTATAGTACTTCAAAAATGTTGATGAGTTTTTGCCAGTGAACTTTATGCTAAGTCAGGACTGTCTGACCACGGTAGATCTCCAACAGCTAGTGAACTGCCTACGGATAAGCTGCAAACCTTCTCACAGCCACTTCTTGCTTTGTTTCTGCCTACTTGTCCACGGTCACTGTCCTTGGAAGCAGCCTTGCATCTTTTATATGCAGGCACAGGGCCCTTTATTTCTCTTTGTCTTTGGTTTCCATCTATAGTCATGGCCCTAGCTGAGGATCTGCCATGCACTGCAGATCTGTGTTGGCCCACTGCCTCAGAGTTTACCACTGCCCCATGACTGAATGTTAGCTACAACACCATGGTTATTATCACAGAGACAGGGACAGGATTTAAGCCAGATGAAGGCCATGTGTGCCTCGTTTACACTAACCCAAATCCCACCACTATGTTGATCCCAATCCAGAACAAAGGTGAGTAGATCTAAAACAGCTGCTAGAGCTCTAGAGGGAGACTGTTCTCAGGTCTGCTCTTGCCAGCACATGCAAAGGGTCTGTGTGCTGTGCTGTGGTTGTGCATTGTTTACTTTGCCTCCTGCAGGACCACAGCGTTCCACTGAGTCCTGCCCTGCTGTTCAACAGTTCACACTCTCCTTTACGTGGAGTTGGCCTGAGCCAGCTGAACTTCTTCCACTGGTTTGGAAAATAGTTGGCCAGGGACTGGTCCAGAACCACACTTGAGGCCATCCTTTTTTTCCTGTAGAGGAGGTAAAATTTTAGCCATCAAAACCTTCTGTGTTCTGGGCCATGAGAAAGGCCCTGGCTTGTTTTGTTTATTGGTATAGGACTAAACAATGAGCTGTGTCTGATTAAGCCGAAGGCTCTGAAGAAGGGCTAATATGGACTGAGGATAGTAATGGCTGAGTGGATGATGAGAAGGCATTCTGCAACTATGAAAAGCTTGGCAACTGCAATGTAGTCAGATGCAGAGGTTTGAGATTTCAAGCCTCCTGTGTGTTGCCCTCTGAGGAAACCAGGGAGCATCTGAGGACAAGCTCTGGATCATTTTGAAGGCCTTTGAGACCTCTTTCTTTTTTCCTATCATTTTCTAAGCATACAGCCAGCTCCTAGGCATTTTGCCAATAGAACAGTCTAGTGTTGCTGGCAATTCTGTCCCTGCTCTTCTGTCTGTGACTGGGAACTGGCCTTATGCTACCTAAGCCCTTCCAATCTCAGAAAAAGCTTTCCTACTCCACAGCCTAGAGTCTGTCACATTTGGAGGCTTTGACTAATTTCTACGTTTGTTTCACCCTTGGAAAATGTGAGTCACAGCCCCATACCCGTTTCTTTCCACAAAAAGTCCTCACTGGCTTATTTTACTGGAGTTGCATAGGAAAACATATTGCATTCAAACTGTAGATACACACAAACATGAAGAGCAAGAATGATGACTTTCCCTGCTCATCGAGAGTACCTGGAGAATGGAAAATAGATTGGACTGGTGTCACATCTGCCCATCATCATCATGACTTACTATTCTCATTGCAGCTAATGTGTCAGCAGTTACAGAGCTATACTTCAGCCTGAGATAGGTGGTGAGTATACCCAGGTGTTTCCTGGGGTAATAGGCGTTTCCATGGAGTACATTTTCTTCTTCACAATGCTTATTTTGGGAGCATTTTATGCTATATAGGAAGGTTGCATGCTGTTGAAAAAATCCTTGCATACCCCTGCAGTCACATGGGTGAAGCAAGGAGGATTGTCTGCCAGAGATAACATCTGCGTCTGATGGCCCCCATGATTCATCACGGGTCTGTTGAAGCCTCTGTCCTCCATGTACCGGACCCAGTCACAGAAGAGTCTGGAGAGGGCAGGCAGCTCTTCCCTCCTCTATTCTCACTTGGACACCAGCCAGACACAGGATCTCACTGACAGAGCCTATCACTACCAGGCCTGATGCAGACAGAGAATGTCAGCTGGGATCCATGACAGCCTAGGGCAAAGGCTGCTCATTTAGCTGGGGTATCTACAATGACCATTTCTATTTTCTGTTTGAACAGCTTGGGCATCTATAGTCAAAGTCAGCTGCCCGGGCACATGAGCCTGATCTTTGGCCAAGTGGATGGGTAATCTATGAAATTAAAAATATGGGAGCCATGAAGAGAGTACTCAAGCAAACATGGTTTGGCTCAGAGGAGGCATACTGCTCTGCTATTGTCCTGGGACAGAGCCAAATAACAGCTGCAGCTGTACTCAACTATACTTGCATACTACCTTTGAACAGGACAAAAGACAGAAGACAGCAGATGTAGGCTATGAGAGACCTAGCACAATGTGTGGGAAGATCTTGACTGGTATCTGGTTCTTACTGAAACACCCCCCACATTCTGAATACTGAATCACCTACTTTGTGAACACAGTTTCCCCAGTCCATGCCTAACACACTTTCCTAAGCAAACAGTCCATTTAACTTCCATTAGCTCCCAAAACTCAGTAGAAAAAATGGAGGTTGCAAGCAATGCCTCTTGGGATCAAGTCTGATTCTATGATCCTGGGAGCTAAATATACTCTAAATTTTGCACGGCTTCTGTTACATGTTGTTTCTAGCATTTGTTTTCCAAAATGCTTTGTTTTAAAATTTTTCTGCTGTTTCCCTTGAGAAACTCTAAAGGGAGTTATTGTTATTTATTGTTATTTCTATAGTTAACATCTCAGAGCCTTCTCAGGGTTGGGAGGGAAAAGTCCATTCATTTGGGAAGAAAAAGATGATAATAAGAACTATACTGGTAAATCTGTAGGTTGAAGGGGAGCACGGCGAAAAACAAAAAAGAAAAAAAAAGGAAAATGAGGTTGTATCATTGTCTCTTTATTGAGAGACAGCTGTGGGGCTGTTTCTATGTCATAAAACTGAGCTGCTATGCAAGAGCATGAAAATACGTGAAAAAAAACCTTGCCACGATAAGGCTGCAGGGGTGTGTAAAGAAGAAAACCTGATATTGTAGCTTAAATACTGCCTGTTGGTGTGGGTTTCTGAAGGGATTTTTCCTCAGAGCCAAACCACAGAAGGCCTAGATAGGTCATCTCAGAAGTCCACTCAGAATGCACTGGTGTGTACACAGGATGGATGATCATCATGTATCGAATGGAAAGTGCACTGAAAGGATCTAAGTCTGCAAGACCAGGACTGAGGCATGTGTTCAGCACCCAAAATTTCAACTGCTTTACCAGCTTCCCAGGAGGGTGACTAAGATGTTATCTTAGTCATGCAAGGAGAGGTGTAAGCACAGCCTGGTTCAGCAAGACTCTCAAGTAAGACCATCCCCCCAAACGGTGGCTGTTTTTGCAAAGGAAAGCTGAGTTACTCCAGAGAACTGCCCATGAACTTACTACATTGTACTGAGATTCACATCTCACAGCTCATAAAATGGGCAAGTGGATGCGCTACATGTTGTGATTCTCAGATATATAACCCTGATATCTTACTGGTACAGAATCAGTCATGTGAGCTCCCTAAATTATGTACGCGTTGCTGTGCCTTCAACTGGATCACTTCTATGTTCCAAAACATACTGTGGTACATGCAAACCCCATGCTTTCAGAAAATACACAATAGCCTCTTGGAGTGAAATTCTATTATGTGAGCCCCCTCATACCATGACTATATTTTAAACAAGGGGAAAATATAGTTCCAGACTTTTGATTTTCAAAATCTATTTGCAAGAATATAAATTCTATTCACATTTTTTGTTTCTGTGCTGTTTTTTCAGTCTTGTCTTCTTTGCTTTTCCCCTCATCTTTAATACAGATAGGACAACGCTTTTCCAGTGTAAGCCAACCTTCATTGCTGCTATCTACCTTAGTCAACCTTACCCTGTCACAGGGCTTTGGCAGCTAACAAAATGTTAACCAGTGTTGGCAGTGATTAAAAGCAGAAGGGCTTTTTCACCCCTCAAGCTGCAAGATGTTTTTCCTACTCAAAACAGAGCCCCAAACAGACTCTGAAAACCCAAAACTGCAGCCAAACCACAAATCTGACAAACTGCAATCAAACAAACCATTACTCAACAGATAAGCAAACAAATTAATTTGCTCCCAGGGAACAAGGACTTACTCCTTCCACACTAGCAGTCAGACAAGAAGCTTGGTCTTTCATAAACTCTGCAATCTGGCTTTCCTGAGAAAGAGGAAATGTGGGTTTAAAAAGCCCTGAAGATATGTGTATTTTTTTCTGCCCCATCCTGATGAGGGCTTAATTAATCCCCGAAAAAGAAATTGCTTCAATAGATATGTCCTCTGGTCACAAAAGTCCTGAGGAGTAAAAAGTCAAAAAATTGAGAGCTTTTTAATGAAAATTTTTTATAACTCATATCTCGATATCTGCTTTCAACGTATGTCAGCTACTGAACCAGATGGGCCCAGTGTCATTGCTGGTGTTTGTAAGTCCTGGCAAGGCATGAACAGTCCCTCCCCATCCCATGTACCTTGTAGCTATAGGATAAAGACTCTCTCCCATGAAGCAGGTGATGTGGGTTAAAATCAGTTTAGGGAGAATATGAACCTGTAGCCAAGTCTCCTGACAGTAAGTGAATGTTATAATATGAGTTATATAGAAACAGTCAGCTACAACTGCACTCCTTTGACCTTGATCCTCCACTCATTCCTTAAGCAAAGGGTCTCAATAGCAGGAATGTCTATGAATCATATATGAAGTGAAATCTCTCACTGTTGCAAAGCTAAAATGTCTAAATCTTAGCAGGGGATTTTGTGTAATGTTTCCTGTTGGCTGGCCTAGGTTATTTATTATCTGTGCAGTGCTGGCACCTCTCTCTTTCCATACGCTCCATTGACAGTCTATATCTAATTCATGTCTTGTGATGTCCCAAGAGATGGCAGGAGCCTAAAACCTGTATACTGCAGTGCCAGGGAACACGAACTGCACCTCACGCTGTGGCGTGTTACAGATTAGCAGACACATATAGCTGTGTTAGTGGGCTGTCCCACACAGGCTAATTTGCCCAGCTCCTCAGCAGCTGGATTGCTTGTGGCAGCCAAACTGCAATGTGCAGTACAGATGTGTCCTGATCACAAGGTTGCAGTGTTCTGTGAATTTAGCCCAAAAGCCTGGAATTTCCATTAAACTGAAATATATGTTGGCAGTATCTCTGATAGTCAAGTCACAGTTTATATCTTTAGATATGAAAGTATACATGTATTATCCTAGAATTAATCGAGTAAACTTAATGTTGCTAACTCAAATTTGAATAATCCAGATCATTCTGGAATCCAAGCTTTTTGATATCTCCCTCTGCTTTATCACTTTTTTGTCTTAGCTGATACCAGCCATCAGTTGGCACACAGTCATGGCCATGGTCAAACCTCTTTAATAACAACTGAACCAAAAGAGCCCTCTCTTTCTGAAGTCGAAAAGGAAAAAGCAGACTTCAGCATAGTTTCCATGCCATGAATATCAGAAGGGTGTTGGATAAAATATTATCCACGGAATAGAAAGAACAGAAACAAAGATTTGTATTTCAAATTCATTTTACAACAATTCATTATAATTTGTTTATACAGACATCTGCAACTGAAAGGTAGATCTCTGCATCCCAGTATTAAAGAAAAGACTAATGGATGCTGACAACAGAACTGAATGCCATAAGATGTGACACAGAGAAGATCTGTAGTTTGGAGGGTTTAATAACACATATTTGGAGAACTTAAAAATATCTTTCTTATAGATGTCAGTTCAAATTTTATTAAACAGACACCTTTGTTAGTGAAACAAGATATATAAAACACCAAAGATATCACAAAATGTCTTGTATTTTGATATCTGGAACTAGGACAAGATTTCTTTTTACCACTGTATCAATTTAAATTCTAAAAATATTCCCTGTAATTTTAAGTATTTGATTAAAACAGAACACTACTGCAGATATTCTTGGTTTCACTACCAGAATTACCAAAGGCTTTACGCTCTGTTGCATCCAAAACTTCAAAAATTTCTTTTTATAATTTATTCTTTAATTCAGAAATTATATCTGTTATTTCTTTCTATGAAATTCCTAGCTTTAAATAAGATTTAGTTGTAGAAATAATTAATAGATAAATAATTAAATTATTCATGGATGAAGTACTACATATCCAGTAATGGCTATTCATTATTTAGGATCTCTGGAAAAAATTCCCCAATCTTCTGTCAAAAGTGATTGCCTACTGTTAAAATAATGATTTTTTTTCTCTATAACATTCCCATTGCTGCTTCTTGTATTTCTTTCCATATTTCTTAAAATAGGCTTTTAGCATGACTGCTTCTTTTATACTGAAAGTGTTGCACAGGCATAGTCCTCAGATAAAAGGACTACAATCTGGAAAGACAGGCAAGAAATCCAAGCTTAGAGAAGACATCTAAACTAAAGTAGTTTTACTGTATTATCTGAATACATACAAGCACATGTTAAAATGTTGGGGTGGGAGTTAACTAAACTGAGACCAAGTGCAAATCTTGACTCTCCTTGGCTCTTAATCATGCTTTGTGAATGAGCATGTTGACCTGTACAACAATTCAGTGCTGACAGGTGCAACAATGCAAACAGGAGAAACATTACTTGCATGTTACTGTGTTAATGTTAACTCAGGAGATGAACGCAGGTATTCAGGAGCTACCTGTCAGGAGCTACCTCTCTGTGGAAAAGAAATTATACAGATACAGACAGCTGAGATGATAAAACTTTACAGAGACAACGTCGAAAAATGGTGAACAAAAATTATTCTAATTTTCAGAAGTTGGCTTTACCTTGCCAAGGAGATGTGCTATACTGCTCATATCTGTTGCAGTGCACTTGGCAGTAGAAACACGGTCCACTCAACAAATTACTGGTGGACAAGCTCCTAAGACACTGAGGTTTAACACCGCAGACACAGCGAGTTCCCTCCGGACAAAGGGAATTGTCACTGTACGTTCCC
>VYZQ01064479.1:0-18946 GCA_013400655.1 Mystacornis crossleyi | reverse complement strand
AGCAGCAAATTATGTTGACTAATCTAAGTTCTTGGACAACAAAGAAAATTAATGTCAGCTTGACATTTTAGTGATTTTTCTTTTTTTAAAATAATTCATTAGGGTTTTAAAGGACAGTAAAATTGTTGTCTTAATAGAATCCTTATTACAGTAAAAGAAGAAATGTTGATAACAGAAAAAATATGAAATTTCACACTGCTTTCAAGGTTTTCAGCAAACTATGACAGTCCTGCAAGACACTGTATTCTTCAAGCCATGCCCTCTGGGCTCTTAAAAGTAATCGAATTAGTATTTGTAAGGGTATCCCAGTTGTATTTTTTTACTAATAAGGATAAAGTGTTGTGGCTACTATGCTGCCTCTGTTAATCCTACTTAAGCACAGCAGTGCAGAATGGGTGCTTTATCCAAGGGCAGTGCAAAGTAACCTACAGCTACCCAATTTTTTTCAGGCTTATTTCTAGTATACAATTAATTACTAAGCTAAGCTTCTATCAGGGGAAAAGAACAGAGAAGCAATACACTTTACATTAATTCCTCCAGAGTGAAGTACGAATTATTTCTCGCATTCACTGTTATGATTGCTGTTTGATTGTTCAGTAAATACATAAAATACTAGGTGTTATTAGGTTAATCTGATTTAGGATACATAAATCCTCCTACATTATATGTAAGAGAATTTTATAGTATAATTAGAATGTGAGTTGTGCAGAACCATCATGTAGCAACAGAAAATTCAAGAGCATATATGGAGTTTACCGGAAAATATTTACTAGGGATGTGGCAGTTGAGATCATCTGAGAGCTAAACTTCTTTCTGTAGTTTAAATTTCATTCTTAGTTATTCAGAATATTACTTCTTCCCCATCAAATTTTACTCTTGGATTATTAGCTAGGTCTTTCTAGTTTTTCTACTAAACAAAATAACTTTTCCTCGATTTATTGCTCTGAGGCTCAGGAAAGCCTAAAGGAATAGAGAGGTGCTTTTACTCAAGAATTCCTCTTCCATTTTAAAACCCTTGCACATACATTTCCTTACTTATTTCTTTCCTCAATACCTGTGTAACCAGCACTGAGAAAAGAGACTGAAACTGGTAAACGAAAACACCTTTTATCTCAAGCCCAAGGGAACAGTGAAATGTCCCTTTGATTAGAGAGGGGGAAAAAAATAAAAGCCATCACACAAACTGAAAGTTACACTGGAAGTTCTTCAGGAATTTTAATTACATGGGCTGATGTCAAATGCCAAAATAGGAGGATTGACTTGTTGCAGTTTTCACATTTGTGCATGTGTAGAGAAACAACATGAGACTCTGCAAGAAAAGAATAAGGCACAGGACATGTGAGCTTAGACAGGTGGAGTAACTGAGGAAAGCAAGGAAAGGGTTCTGGTGCTGAATACTGGTTGACTTAAGACATGGAAATATGAGATTAACTGAACTATTAATTAACTGCATCCTTGTGTTTGATTCCTACCTGTTTAGAGGCTCTCAACTATATTTATTTTTTCAAATGAACGGAGTTCTTGCAATATCAACATCACCAATTCCTCTTACTCAGTGTATTCTATGCTATGTGTGAGATCAGATTTTTAAGTTTTTTCTCCTCATCACCTTTAAGACCCTCTCTGGGAAAAAAGTGAAGGTCAAGTCACAGAAAACAACACCTGACAAGTACTTTCCTAACTCTCTGATGTCCGTAAACCAGAAGTAATGGTGTGAAGAACACAGAGAAAAGTGCCAAAGCAGAAAGGACTATCTCTTCAGAGAGCAAAGCACTGGTCTGCAAGAGATGTCCAGAACTGACAAACCAGAAATAACAGGATGTGAGATTTCACATTTTCACATTTTCACAAATCCAAAGTATGAAATCACCCCATTACACAAATGAGTGCAATGTAATCCAAACAAAGTAAAATGAAAATGAAATCCATTTTGGGTATCACACACACTGTAACTCTGATGCAGAATCTTTTAGGAACTCGACATACCATTTGGAAAATATATTGCAAATTTTCAACTGTTTACAGCACTTCAAGATCCAAGTCAGGTTTTCTTTAGGTAGACACAGTGCAGTACAAAATACTACACCAATGGATTGCATTTTGTGACTAGAAATTTCCAAACTTTCTGCAAAATGCGTTCTGTCATGACACAAAGAATTACTGCCAAATAAGCAAAGGCATCCACCTTCTGGATCTCCATTTTCTTACTCCTGCAAAGACCAATACATCTGACTCCTCGATAGAAGAGTTGTTTTGTGTACTGTCCCCCTCTTTACAGTGACTCTCTGAGCCCAGCATTTCTGAGGGAAATGAGCTTGGACATTCACAGGCTACATGGTTTGGTCTGAACTCCATAAAATGCAGCCAGTTTACCTGTGGCACCTGATCTCTGTGGTCTGTTTCTAATCTCTCCTGCCGGACTTCTTGCTCAAATCCCCTCCAGCTTCTTAACACAGTTTGGGTTTTTTTGTTAGCCTGCCTTTTCAACATGCAGTCATCACTCCAGTAAGCCCCAAAATGACTCCTTTATTTTTTCTTCCTTTTGCCTGCATCTTTCCCTCACTAGGAACTCCTACACCCTGCGGCTGATTTCCAACCATCTTTCTCTCACAAGACAGCATATACTTTTCCAGAAAATGACAGTGATATGATACAAATAGCCTCCTCCTGATCAGTATTTCCTCTTTAAAAATACCTGCTGGGTAGTCTTGTTAAAAACCCCAAAGAAACCTAAGCTGATAGTTCCTCACTATATGAAAAAAAAACAGTCATAGAAATGTCTGTTTGATTTTCTACCAGCTATGACCATGTCTAAGATCAAAAGCAGATGATCCCTTGCAATCATGTTTGTATTTTTTTACAAGGCTGTTATTGCACAAAAAAACATAAGACACTGACCTAAGCAACCCAAATTAAGCACTAAATCAGCAAGATCTCAGTTTATCCAAACTTGTTCAGAACATTTTGAAAGATTTTTTGACAAAACGATTGCTTGACAAGTACTTTCTTCCAGCACATGTTGCCTGTTCTCCCACAAGCATCATGGTGTTACTTGAATTTTTGCATAACTTACAGGATTGCTGTCATTGGCTTATGACTGATATGAGCCTAATATTAAAATCAGGTGATCTACTAAGGCACAGACATGGCGTGAATAAACATAGAATAGAAGCCTGTACCTCCCTCACACCAAAATCTGGCAACAAAGTTTTGCACACTAGTGCACATTGTAATACAGCCAAAACCAAACTAAATTAGTGGCAGGAACTGCTTGTGCCATTAAACTAAACTCAGAACAGTTTTACAACAATGTGAGTCAATGTTGTTACTTTTCTAATTTACAGCTGTTTCAAGGCCAAAGTTGGAGCACCAGTAAGAAGAAACCCACAAACATTTCTTGGAACTGCATGTAGGTTTTATTAGTACTTTGTATAGAACACATATTTCTAATGTTTTCCCATGTTGTCATATAATAAACATCTTACAATAAACATCATGCAATAGTTAAAGTCTACCAGAAACAAGTTCCAACTAAGGTGAGAGAAAAGCGCAACCTCTAAAGACAAAATTCTTCCTTGATTTTGCGCACTAAATATAACAACTAAATATTTCTTGAAAGAAGGTTAGGAAAATGGGCTGGTAGTAAAAGCCATATCTAGAAAATGGAACTGGATTCAAGAGTGAAAGCAGCAAATGATCAAAGGATTTCACAATAAACTTCTAACAGTTTACTGTGAGAGCCAAATGACCAAATTGTTCTTTTAAACAAATGCAAATAGCATCCCATTAATGGCTAGCCCTATTATAATACTACAGCTCTGTGCCCTTGGTACAAATTGATCATAGTGGTTTGAGCATCCTTCACAGGGTTCAGATAAAATAGTGTGAAAAACGAAGGGCTGTATAAATGACAGAGCAACAATTCAAAGCATCTGTGACTGAAGATGCATAAACAAAATGGCTTAAGAAACATCAGCTGCCAAGTATTTCTGAAGCCAAGAGAGAGGAGGAAAAACTTTAAAAATATGATACTGCCTCTTTGTTTCCCATTGTAGGGACTCAAATGTTCTGGATACAGCTGTACTCTTACAAGTCTGAGAGCACACTGAACTTTAAGGAGCTGAGAAATGTCACTTAAGTCAAAATAATGGATTCACCACCCTAGGTATTATACAATCAGGAAGAAAAAAGAAAAACTCTAAGTGACACAGGATCAATCAAAACCAATTCTGTCCAGCTACAAACACATCCTACCTTTTAATATAACATATACAACTCACAGAATCACAAAATCATAGAATGGTTTGGGTTGCAAAAGACCCTAAATATTATCTAGTTCCAACCTCCAGGGACATCTGTCACCAGACCAGGTTGCTCAGAGCCCATCCAGCCAGGCCTTCAACACTTCCAGGGATCGGACAGCCACAGCTTCTCTGGGAAACCTGCTCCAGTGCCTCACCAACCTCACAGTAAAAAATTTCATCCTAAGATCTAATATAAAACTACTCTCTTTTAGTTTGAATCCATTACCCCTCATCCTGTCACTACATGTCCTTGTAAATACTCCCTGTCTTGTAGGTTCCTTTCAGGTACTAAAACACCGCAACTGGGTCACCCTGAAGCCTTCTCTTTTCCTCACTGAGTAAACCAAATTCTCTCAGCCTTTCTTCATAAGAATGGTGCTCCATCCCCCAAATAATCTTGGTGTCCCTCCTCTGGACATGCTCCAACAGCTCCATGTCCTTCCTGTGCTGGGACCCCAGAGCTGTATGCAGCACTGCAGGTGGGGTCTCACCAGAGCAGAGCAGAGCAGAGCAGAGGTGCAGAGTCCCCTCCCTGCCCTGCTGCCCACGCTGCTTTGGATGCAACCCAGGACACGTTTGGTTTTCTGGGCTGCCAGAACCCATGGCTGGATCTTGTCCAGCCTCTCATCCAGCAGCAATAAGTGTATACATGTAGGTATGTACTGGGTTTATGTCACAAGGTCTTAGTGGCAGCAGTTGCAGAGGTGGTTTCTGTGAGAAGATGCCAGAAGCTGCTGCCACTGGTTAAAGCTGAGCCCTTCAGCAACAGTGGAAGCATCTGTGTAGTAACATATCTAAGAACAGGGTAAAAGCACTAGCACAACAGGAGGCAGGAGTGAAGAGTGAGAACAACAGTGTGAGAAACAGCCCGGCAGACACCAAGGCCAGTGAAGAAGGAGGGGAAGGAAGTGCTCCAGGTGCTGGAGCAGAGATTCCCCTGAAGCCCGTGAAGATCACGGTGAGGCAGCTGTGCCCCTGCAGCCCACAGAGGTCCATGGCAGAGCAGCTCCTGGAGGCCCCCACACTGGAGGAGGTTTGACCCCACAGGAAGGCAGTGACCCCACAGGAAACTAGAGCAGGGTCTTGGCAGGACCAATGTACCTGTGAAGAGACAGCCCACACAGGAGCAGGTTTGGTGGCAGGACTTGTGGCCTCACGGGAGACCCATGATGGAGCAGCCTGTTCCTGAATGACTGCACCCCATGGAAGTGGTATTCTGGAGACGGAAAGATGGTTGGAAATCAGCAGCGGGGTGTTCTTCCCCTGGAGCAGGGGAAGAACATGAGTAGGAAGTCGCAGCAGAGACAGAATGATGAACTGATTGCAAGCCCTATTCCCCACCCCCTGCGCTGCTTGGTGGGGGAGGAGGTAGAAGAACTGGAAAAGGGCATGAGGGAGGGGCCAGGTGTTTTTTAGATTTGTCCATTTTTCTAGTCTGTTTTTGACTGGCAATTGATTAATTTCCCCAAGCTGGGATCGTTTTAACTACGATAGTAATTGGTAGGTGACTTCCCTATTCCTATCTCAACCCATAAGCTTTTTGTCGGATTTTTCTTTCCTGTGTTCTTGATGATGGAGTACTGACAGAATGCCTTGGTGGGAACTAGCAGCCAGTCAAGGTCAACCCACCACAAACTATTCAATGCACTATTAGTCAGACCTTCATAAAACATTTAACATAACACTACAGAAAAATCCAAATTACAAACGAGAAGGCTACAAAATACAATAACAGAAATTAAATAAGTGGGAAAAAAGCTCATATCCTCACAAAGAAAACAACACCATGTAGGAATGCCTCACCTTGGATAGCATGAAATCACAAGATTGTTTTTCTGCTGCCACAGAGAGCACAGCTGCAGTCTGTATTTTATGTTAGCTCAAACTGGAGCAATATGAGAGTGAAGCAACTATTTACAAAATGGGGAATCACACTGGGAAGTTGCAACTCCAATCAGGACTTAAGAATCATAGCCAATAAAAAGCTGAACATCAGTTCCTAGGTCAAGAGGGCAAGTGCTTTTCCTGATTGGGTAAAGAGAGAAATTCTGAGGACTTCAATCACCCACCACAAGCACTCTACAACTACATTCAAAGTTGGTGTCAATAGTTTAGGATGGAAGTTGGTAAATCAAAGGAAATTTGAAAAATCTACCAAAAATAATAAAGTTGTAAAGAACGCTTTATGAGAAATTGCAGAATTTCAGCCTCCTTTATATCTCAAACAGAAGGGTAAAACACTGAAAGTACCGAACAAAACTTACAAAATCTCCACGTATCACAAGTAACATAAACAAAATATCATCAAGTGGATGGAAGCTGAAGCTGTTTAAAGTCAGCACAAAACTGTGTTACAGATCATAACAGAATCTCCCAAATTCGACATGAGGTCTTTTCCCTTAATAACTGAATTCAAGTTCACAAAATTACTTTAGTCTACTACCATTCAGAGTAGATGATNAAGATCTGGTACTGAAATCAGAGAGGAACAGTCCAACTGAAGTTTGGCATGAGGTCTTTTCCCTTAATAACTGAATTCAAGTTCACAAAATTACTTTAGTCTACTACCATTCAGAGTAGATGATGATCACATTTTCCAATCTTACAGGCTGTAAATTTACAAAATTAACCATGTGTCAGTGTGGGTATTTTGAATTTTCAATATGCTAACATTTAGGATCCCCCAAAAGTGGAATAATGTGCTAAGAAAAGAGCTGTTTCTTTCAAGACATTTTCATATAACCTTTTCTCAAATGTGTTACATGCAGGTTTGACAAAATATATCTTCCTCTTTGGTTTTCTTGCAGACAACTTAATAGTACAGACTTTCGTATCCTAAATGTGTTCCATTTTATTTAAAGTTCTTTCTCATCTTAAAGCATAAGAAACTCTAAAGATTTTGTCTTTAGAAAGGAGTTTATTAACATTTCAGTGTAGACTATTGTACTCATATTTTTTTCCCTCCCCTTCTGTGGTTATTGCCCCCTGAAAAGAAGAAGAATGGTTAGAGTGAGCACTTGAAGGTGACAGACCAGCAAGATGCAGTGAGCAAAGCCTTTGAAATGAGGGGAAAATGTGCCAGTTTCAGGCTGCTCTGAGAAAGAGCAGAGATGACCAAAACTCCTGAGGCTGCTAAGCTGCTGTTTGGCACCTCCTATTGCTGCTCTGGCTGAACAGAATCTGGCACCAGCAAAGTGACCAAAATACTGAAAGAAGATAAAACACATGGAGCTCAAATGAACAGCAATTTAAAAATATGCACCTTTAGATTCTGCCAAAGTATGAATGAGTCTTCTCTAGCCAGCAAATATCTTCATTGATTCTTAAAGAAAGCTTGACAGAATAATGGTTTCTTTTATATGCTTTTAAATGTGTTTAAATTTACATCATAAGCTTGGAGTGCAAGAGAATTATTACAGGAATCTGGTGTCAGTCGAGCAGCTAAGTAAAATGCTAACTTTTAACAACTCTCCCACAGTGAAAGGTAGCATAAAAAATAAATCAGACTCTGCTTGGTCTCAGGAGCTGAAAAGAGAAATCTGATAGGAAAAAAAAGCAGTTGTAGGTCAGATCTTTTCTGTTCAACTTCAACCATCTCCTAAACCCTTGCAGTTTCTCAGATGGATGATCTTCAAAGCTCTGCAAGGGCTTTAGAAGACAGTATTTTCATGGGCAGCACAATTTAAACAGATTTTTTTCCTGACTTCTTAGTTGATGGGGATATCATCTGGGAGTAATAATTGTAATACCACTAAAACTAATAAATCAACTTTGATGAAGATATTTACATGAGTGATAATATTCAGAAGCAGTACCTGCAAGTTGAGATAGAGAATCAATACAGAAAAGGCTGCTCAAGTTGGTCAAGGATACGGTTTTTAAAGGCAAGCCAGACGATGGCAGAGATTACAGGTAGAGAAGGTGAACAAAAGGTGAAAACTTCAATCCTTTACAGGAAACTGATTGCAGTAAATTTTTAAGTCCCCCTCAAGAACCAATAAACAGCCCCACAAAAATATCTGGAAGGAGATTAATTTTCATTTACAAGTCAATGAAGACAAATTTTTAAAAGGCAAAACGACAGGAGGCTCTACACGCTTAAAATACTTTCCATGGTTCAAGGAGGTTCTTCCCAAAGCAGTCATCTCTGCCACTGATTTAAAGCTATACACACATCTGCTAATAAGCTCAATGAGTAAGGCGTCACTGGGCTACAGCTGATTGATATTCTTTATTCTCTCCTGCAAAAACCCACTCTCCTTAGAAAAGATATGGCTGACATTTAGAGTATAGACATACTGTGGTATTTGCTAGGGTTTTAAACAGTTGTGAGTCTCAGATTCTGAGGACTTGGCCTTTTTTTCCTGAATGCCTGATTAGCATAGAGAGGAAAAGCCATATTCTGAGAACTTTTGAACACACTTACCATATTTCATGCCTCACGTGTTATACAAAGGAAACCTGATTGCTGCAGCATTTAAGTTCAGGGCTGCATCCTTCCCCTTCTGCACAGCAGTCTAAAAGGGCAGATGTTGAGAAGCACTTCTCACCCTGGGACTTGGCTGTCACATCTAAGACTTGGAATGGAGCCAGAGGTAAAGTTGGAAGACACTTTTCTTTCATGTGGCTTTGGGTAGCTGTCCTGACAGAGGCAGGCAATAGAAAGGTCAGATTTTTTTTTTCCAACAGTACTGGCATTCAAAAAAGAATAGTCACACACAGCTTTATTTTTCTTCGGTGGCTTTAAAGCTATTTTATGTCTCTTAGGAAGTATTTTCAAACTATTTAAAGAGAGCTTTCAATACAAAGATCTCTTAAACTTCACAAGTGGTTATGCAGTATTGTAAAATTAAGCCTCATGAGACTAAAGTCTTTGAATTGTAAATCTGTAATGTCCAGGACAGGAATAATCATCAATGGGAAGCAGGCAGGGATGCAAAGTTGGCTTCCCTAAGTGCAGATGATGGGAGTTCCTGAGCCTTCTCCTTTGCTCTCAATTATATTTCTCCAGTCCCACAATGAGCATTAACTACAGTCACAGCCAACGGAGAAGTAGCACGTCATGAAGAAACAGGTTTGAGAAGGAAGGGAAAAGAGAGAGAAAACAGATGTATACTGTGTCCATGAATTTTTAGACTTTGCTATCGGAGGGGGATAGATTTCATGTTATGAGATAACTAAAGCAATCATTTTTCTCCAAACTGCTCCTCAGAATTTGATTATGCAATTTACCAGTTTTCCTCTCTTTGTCCCATTGGGCTTTACTATTTTTTTAAGCACTCTTTTGACTCTAATGTCTTCAATCTTGTTTCCTGTTTACTTATTCCGATTACTTTATTTCAGTTTATTCAAACAAAAGAGTGTCACTGGAGGCTAAATCTAGAAATACCCATTACAAAAGCGCAGACTAAAAATCAATTTACAGCCTTCTAAATCTAAGGGGAGTTTATGTTTAACGTTCCTAGATAGTTACACAATAATTCAGATAGTAACACTCTGAGTGTATAAACCTCCTGCTAATTTATAGCTCAGAACTGATCGAGAGAAAATTAAAACTTGAAGATATTTTTTAAGTTCCACTGGATTTCCTCTCTTTCAGCTGTGACTTAACAACATAGCATGATCATTTATAGGGAATGCAAGGACAGAGACATCTTGTGGTAACAAGACGTTTGCAAACAAATGCACTTTTGGATACTAAAAATTCTCTTTAGATACATGAAATAAGTTGAGTTTACTCCAACTTTTAAAGTAATTTCAAAACAAAAAATTTCAAGTTAAAATATCAATGCTCCACTGATAAAAATGTTTATTATTTTAAAGAATTGTTTGGAGGTTTTATTGACAAAAGCAACATCATTGAAATTTTATGCCTGTTGGAAAGAAGACCTGTCAACAGAGACTCAGCTCTAATTTTGGTAAACACAAGCAACGGCTATGAGTTCAAGCCACCTAGAGAAGAAATTTAACCAAACAAATATAATGAAAATAATTGTCTCCTTACAGAGGAATACTGAAAAACTCTCCAGTAGTGCAGAAATTAAATGGTGCATCTAAATTGCAACAAGGAAAAGTCAGGACAGATGTTTCTTCCCGTGGTGGTTCCTAAAAAAGACATTAGAAGTGATGGCTGGAAGTGATACAGGTATATCAAGACAGTGAGGACTTTCCTCCTGTGTTGGTCTCCATGATGGACTTCTTTCATTCCATTTCTTCATCTTAAAAAGATGGCAATATTAAATGCACTAGAAACAGGAATGATTATGGCATTTCTTAATTTTCAGGAATCTAGATGAGTCTATCCTCTTATTAAATAAATGCCATTGATCAATATTCTTTTAAATGAAAGGAAAAAACATATAAATCTTGAGGATTACAAAAAAAATTTAAGTCCTATAAAATATTGCCTAATGTTGCATGACTGAGGGTTCAGGGAGATTAAACACTTCAGCTACGACTACAGATCAAGGTCAGACACCAGCTTTGGAAAAACACCTCACACCCCAAGCTACCGTTTTAACAGCAGCTGACAGAGTCTTACATAGGCATATTATCCTTCAGTTTACTGGCATAAAAGCAGCCATGCATGAGATGCTAATCATTACAAGCTACCATAAAAAAAGAGAAAACTCTCTCCAAAAATATTTGAAACAGATGTTGAGAGCAACATTAGACATAGGTCTGTGTTGACCTCTGGAATGTGAGAAAAACAAATGTTACTTAAAAATTCAAGTAGAGAACTAAATTCCTGTGAGTGAATTTACCACACTGCATCAAAACAAGATCTCTTTCATGATACGGGGTTAAAGAAGAACAATTTTGGGTCTGAAATGCTAAATGAGTTTGCAGAGTGACAACTGAGATTGCTGTTAACTGACCTGGAAGACATCACAGGCTGTTTTGCCAGACGTCTAGAAAGTCAGACATTTATGGAACAGAGAGCACACAGTCCAGGAAGTGTGTTGCTCCTATTGCCATTATTTTTCATTAATATTATATCCTGTCTTCTGAAGACCAAAAATCTTGTACAAATGCAGCTTTCCAAAGACTGCAGAGCAGGGAGTACATACAGACATGATTACTCACTTCTGCTTTCACAAAATTGTACCACAGCTACTTACAATGTTTAAAATACTGCTAAAAAATATTTGATTCACCTTTAACAAGGAGACAGACACTTTTCTTATCAAAAGCTAGATAGCTTAATAGTTTTTACCAAATTACCAATTATGAGTACAACTTCAAGTCAGAACACAATGACTTTTTTTTTAAATCAAACGTAACACCCCTTAAAAAGGTGAAACTTAGTAAAGAGAAGGCAAGCATCCTGTCACCTGCTTCAGGCTGTAAACTATGAAAGCAAGGAATAATGAAACATGACAAAAAGTTCTGAGATCCCTCATTGAAGAGATAATTAGTAAGGAAACAAAGCCAAATTAAATACTGCACTTGGCAACACAAGCAGTTTTTGAAGTCATGCTTTCCTATCTCACAATTGTTTTCAGCTAACAGCCTTCACAGTAACTGTAAACCAAAACAACACTGCCTAGGAAAAATAATGAGTTTGGAATAAGGAGAAAAATACATGATTAATTAAGGGATTAGGGTAGTCAAAAGTTCCTGAGGGCCTCTGACTGCCATTGCAGTCCACAGCCAAGGCAGCTAGAAGAACTGGAATTTTTTTTCCAGGGAGCACTGCAGAGATGGCTGGTGATAATTAGCTCACCTGGCTTGCATCCAAGTAAATACAGTTTCACCTAAATGGGGTAAGAATAATGATGATGCTGTTAGGGACAGAGACATTACAGGCCTGTGAGACTGAAAGTTCAGAACACAGTATACATGTCCTGCAAGGGAGATAAAACAGTGACTAGTAACTCAGATATGTTGAGATGCTGTAAAAAATGATGGAATTGGGGTGTTCTGGCTTTGTACTTTCCTCCTGCAGAGATAATTAAGGAGATGAAACTAGCTCACCACCTTTTCAAGGTGACAGAATTATTTATTTGTGTAACAGAACACACAGTGTGCATAGTGGAAGACAGGATGACACAGATGTGCACACGTGGACCCGGAGATACACACACAGCCAGTCAACCTTCATCATGGGGTGGTGCAAGTGATATCTTGAAGGGACCTAGAGTTGAAACAGTCTCTATCATCCCACCTTGCTCATCAAAACAATTCTTCTCTTTGTCTTCAAGAAACAAAGCAGCTTCTTCAGGATGGTGGAAAGTGACCCAAAGAACTGAGACCCATTTGCGGCTCTTTGAATCAGTGTCCTATCACTACCTGTGCTGCATGCCCCATGCAAACCACCCTGTGTCCCTCAAGCAGTTTGCCCCTCCACCTCCTAGAAATGTTGAGTCTTTCATTGCTTGTGAAGCACATTCTTCAATGATGGTATCTCTGGTTACCAGTCTCTTTCTTGCACCAAGAGAAATCCAGAGGGACTTATTTCTTGCTTATGCAAGAAGATTTAAGACTAGATGATCTGTGCTCTTTCACTACTCTCTTCTCTCCAAAAGAAATAATATTCACAGTAACAGGCCAGCATATTTTTCAGATCAGCAGGGAGAATAGCATTATGCTGCGAGAACTGGACTTACCGAGGATTCAGAAGAAAGTCAACTTAAAAGGCTGTTCAATCAGAATTGATTACATTTACATTTTACTGTAGATAAGAAAAACCTCCCTTTATGTAAGCCCTCAGAAATAACTAAAACATAAGGGGAAGAAAACCTGAAAGAGCAAAATAGGGCCATCCATACACTTCTGCAATGGTTATAGAGGAAACAGAAAGTTAACTTTGAAAAGAGTATACAGGTCTGCAGCTGGACCTATACTTAAAAAAAGCTTTCCATTCTGCTACTTTTTTCTGTCACAGATATACTACTGAAAACAGAATATGTTAACTGAAAGCACATCAATTATTCTGTGTCCTCATCTTCCTTAAGCACATCTAATACAATATTTGCAGGGACTTTTTGCAGGGGAAGGGAAATAAATCTGAAATATGATTATGGACCTCAACAGTGTACTACTTTGGTACAGACGTATTAATGGTGCTAATTGCCTCAGAACTGGAGATCAGTTCAGAAAAAATAAACCTAAACCTCTAGGATTTCAACAAATGCATATGTAGAACATCAAAGCACAGTCAAGGCTGGAGCAAGTAAGAGAAAATGGAGGGGAAAAAATGGTTCAGGCAAGAGAGAAAAGCAGATGATATGAAGAATAATAATAAAGTGGTTAAAATAAACAACACTGACATGAAAAAATATCTTCTCCCAAATGTGCTCATTGCTATTGATGGGTCACTATTAAAACCTACTAATACCTTTTTCTCCTCAAAGCTGTATTTTATCATTTTTGCACCTGATGCAAATACTGTTTGATATATAACCACTTTGCTAAGCTTTTCATTAAAATATTATCCATTCAGGGTGGAATGAGGTGTTTCCTGTCGCCAGACATCATCTATCACATTGCCTGCAAATCACTGACTACTGAAGTGCTACTCATTAAAAGAAATACAGAGAAAACACTAACTGTAAAAACTGCCTATCCCATTGTAAAAAGCAAACTTTTAAGAAATTGCAAGGATTTCTAAAAAATTTAAAGCTCTTTTTTTTCCCAAGCACTTAAGTTGTTGAGCCATTCCCATTACCTAGCAACACTTTAGGACTAGTTTATGCCACATATCACTCCAGACTCCTTTTAAAGTGTTCTGTAACCTTCACTTGCTTAACACGTGCTTTTGCTTTGTAGATAATTACCACAGTGCAGGTAATTCTTAAGTATTTTTGACAGACAGAGCAGCAAAATGCCTGTATCAATCTACATGCTTTTACAGGCCTTTTATAATCAAGAGCCTGTGTTTCACTGCTGTTTAAAACCTACACTGTTAAAATGCATGGTGTCACTGTGGTAGGCACAACATAGATAAACATTAGATTAAAATCCCTCAATAAATTAATTTAATTTTAACTCAGTTAAATAAAGTGGATAACTCTTCTTGCTTCTTTTCTCAGAAACTATTCATATTGTTCTACATATACCATTGACAGAACTGCCATGTGTTATATTTAAATTCATGAGGTAAACTATTGCATAGGACTACGCAAATAAATGCAGCTAATTCACAAGACTTGAAATTCCATGAATTAATTTAAATAGTTTTTATGTTTATTTTGACTTCAAGAGGAAAGGGCTGTGCCCTCGAGCTCCTCCTGCTCCCAAATAAACAAAAAAGAGACATTTTTGGATACAACTAGTTTGATGGACAGAAAGAGAAAGCAAACGACTGTATCAAAAATTCCATCATGAAACAGGAGATGGCATTAGTATCACTCTTTCTGGTTACACTGGGTTTCACACAATCCCCAGGTACACACAGATGTTCTGTGATCATGGAAGTTCAGGTGTCTCTGCATCACAAGCCTGAGAGCAAAAGTAACAGGACACACATCGAAAAGACCAAATGCTATAACCACACCTTTATTTAGTCACAAGGTTTAGCAGGACTAAGCTGAAAGTAGCAAGGTGGGATCACACAGACATGGAAAGCAAACAGACACAGGAAAAGCAAGCGGAGAGGAGGTGGCAGTCCTGAGGACAACACGTGTGTCACGAACCTACACTGTTAAAACACTGGTCTGGGGCCAGTGTTTTTGGTGTTTGTTCTCAGGGCAGGAGTCTCACCATAAATTCAGAGGCTGCTAAGACTGTCAGTTTGCTCTCTGGCTACCTGAGCAAGTACAGTGTAGCTCACTTTGCTGATCATTCTTATCAATTAAGAACTGGAAATTGCTACTGCTGCATCAAATATTTCTAATTGTTTTTAAATCAAGAGATGTCATCTAGGTTTACAAAAAAGCAACACTAATACATTCAACTTATTACTATTAAGTCCCTCCAATCTAGAATCACTTTGAACTCACTGTGCTATCATTTCTTTAATTTAAATAAATTGCCAGCATTCTTGTCATCAAACTGTATTAACCTGAGCAATATGCAAAGAGCAATGTTCACAATGTGACCAGTGCTGGGCTAGTCATTATGTCTGTTGGGCTTACCGCAAATGTTTTGACAATTATATCAACATCTCCCAGAGTACAATGCCATTGCTAGCCACTCTAAACTGTGTTCAAATTACCTCAGCAGCAGTGCTGCTGGAACGTTTCACACGTGCTGCTCCCAAAGGAGCAATATTTCCCTCTGCATTGTTTAAAAATCAGAAGACCAAAAGAGACCTTTACATTCATCAGGTCAGGAGAAGGAAGCCAGGGCATTTTTCACAATAGAATGATCCTACCAAAGGCTTCCTCATTAATGGTTAACATCAAGGAAATTATTAAGAACTAACTTGAATAGTTAAAATGTTATGACAACACAAATAGCATAATGAAAACCAATCCATTTTTCCCATTTTCAGATGTATTAACAAAACTCCAACTGCCTGATGCCATGTTCAGTACTCTGTCCGCCAAGCAGCAAGTAGCAAGCAATAGCTCAGTTATCAGGTGAAAGCCTTGTGTTAGTTCACAGACACATGGGTAGGATCTCAGATCCACATGCATTAAACCTGAAAGGAAGAAACTGCAGTTTTCACAGTCAAACAGGACAGCAGACCCAAACCACACAGCTGATACACTTAAATCTCATTATCTCCACAGAGAAAAGCTTCATCGAGTCTTCCGAACAAGAATTCATCAAAGCCAGGATAGTGACCACAGTTTGGCAGAAACATACCAGGTTATCTTTGCCTGAGCTGCCACAGATGCCAGCAGGACTACAGAGATCAGCACAAGCTGCATGGTCCACTCTGAGGTCTGCTTCCCACTAGCTCACACACGCCACTCTGAAGTCCCTGGACATCCCTCTGCCAAGTAGCCCTGTGGCTGCGGGAATACCTGCAAAGCTAAAAAGGAAATACAGTCTTCCCATGTGCCTAGTAGTTAAAAAGGAAAATGCAGAAGAAAAGGTTGCTCTGAATGACAGATAATTAAGAGATACAAGAAGGTCTGGGGCAGTTAACCCCATTTTTCTAAGGTTCCCTCCCAGTATCAAATAGTATTCAAATTTCAGAGAGATTTTCTACAAATTCCCTAACTTCAATTTCACAGTTTCTCCTATCAAGCAAATTGATGAATTCGATCTCTTTTCATGACAAGGTTATGCACCTAGTAGGTGAGAGAAAGGCTGTGGATGTGTCTATGCAGAGTTTAGTAAAGATCTCTTTCATGACAAGGTTATGCACTTAGTAGGTGTGGGAAAGGCTGTGGATGTGTCTGTGTAGAGTGTAGGAAAGAGTTTTACACCATTTCCCACTGCATTCTCCAGGAAAAATTGGCTTCCCATGGTGTTGACAGGTGTACTCTTTGCTGGGTTAAAAACTGGCTTGATGGTCAGGCCCAGAGGGTGGTGGTGAATGGAGCTGGGGAAGAGTCTGGAGCACAGATCTCTCCACACTCTCTATACAACTGTCTCAGGGGAGATTATAATGAGGTAGGGGCTCAGGTTCTTCTTCCAAGCAGCAAGTGATCGTATGAGAGGAAATGGCCTCAAGCTGCACCAGGGGAGGTTTAGACTGGATGGAAAATTTCTTCATCAAAATGGTTGTCAAGCCCTGGAACAGGCTGCCCAGGGAAGTGGCTGAGGCCCCATCCCTGGAAGTATTTAAAATTTGTGTAGGTGTGTCACTTAAAGGCATGTTCTAGTGCTGCAGTGTTACGTGTGCAGCTGGACTTGATGATCTGAAAGGTCCTCTCCAACCTAAATGATTCTATGAGTGTCTTCATATTAAAAAAAAAATTAAAAAATAACAGATCCTCAAAAAAGTGACTAAAAATTGATTCGTAATCCAGATCAATATGTTAAAAAAACTTGGCCAGTGGCTTCCAAATTTTTCACCAAATGAATGCAGAGACATTTGAAACACCTCATTGCATTTGAAGAGGATTAATTCATAAAAAGTCATTATTCTTTATGACCTAATATTTTTTTTAAATTCTGCATTGAATATTGAAAATCTATTATACAAAATGTTTGAAATGACAGAGTAAAAAAGCATGCATAATACTGCAATAAAGATATTGTCACCTAAAGACTTCCAGGCCTTCTCATGGCTCCTTGGATTTTCACAGCCGTGAATTGCTTACGTTCTCCAAAACTGAAAGCGGAAGATTTTCCCTTCGCAGTTAGGAGCTCAGACAGGTATAACTTAATCATATCACCCAGCCCGTGACACCCAGCAGAACAAATCTGACCATGTCCAATACAGAAATGTTCCTCATGACCAGCCAGCATTCAGGCTGAGTAATACTTCAGACTAAAAATACAATTCCCTAATGACAGTATTTCAAATATGAAGGAGAAAGACATTGTAAGAGAGCATATAAATTTCATGGCTTCTTACTCCTTCAGATAAGCACCTTTTCTTTCAAGCAATGATGATTGAAATGATGATCCAAGTAATTTAACAGCTAACATGAAAGTAATGTTCTTTGAATCAAAGTTACGGCAAAATATAACTGTTTCTCCATCCTTTGATATGGTCAGCTATGGGAACAGTAGTGCCTTTAGGAAATGTGAGTATAGCAAGACAGAGGGTGATAATAGCATAGATATTGTTACCATAAAGCCACACAACAGTTTCAACTTGATTGTTTCAATTTGCTCAACATATAAGTCAATTAAATTGATTTTACTGGAGTCAGGGAATATTAATAATTGTCATGTTAGAAGAATAGCACCGTGCAGATAACACCAATACGATGTGGCTGTACCCAGCAACTAAACATCATCTCACAACAGCTCATATTGTTATATCCTCTTCTAGTTTACTCTTGGGGGTTCATAATTTGATCCAGTTTTTTTTTTTAATTTTCTCTCCTTCTTAAAGCAAAATGCTGTGTCAGCAAGCTCTCTGGTAAACATGACCTTTCAATGACTTCAAAGCAGTTAACATATTTCTTAATCTCTGACTTTTATCATGATGAAAGAAGACTTCTATCAAAATATATCAATGAAAAAGAAATTATTCAAAAAATTACTAGCAGTTTCATAATTCTGAGAATCACCAACCTGGATTTTGCTCTGGAGACATCTCAACGGGACAAAAAAGTGCATCATTTTCTCTCTTACCAGAAAGAATAAATATCCTTACAAGAGGGCAGAGTTAAATGTTAGCAAGAGACCTTCAGAACTTATTGGGACAGTGTTGTGGTTTAGCACAGCTTGGGTTTTAGTTAAGGAGAAATCCACCAGCCACGGAAGTGATTCTTTTGCTAAGGGCTGCAGACTGCTTCCTCTAGACCCGACAAAACCAATCAGCTGGCTAGTTTGAATATTGACAACTCTGTTAATCCACTTAAGAAAGCTTGACATGCCTCTGTGAAGCACATCTAAGAACGAACAAACCCTGGGAAAGCTCTCTTGCTTCCGGCTTTTGGACAGGTAACTGGGGGGGCCCGTGCGGGCCCGGACAGGCCGGCCCACGGGGTGGCTCGGCTGAGATTTCGGCCGCTCCTGCTCCGTCAGAGCAGCACCCCCCGCCCAGTGCAGCCGCAGAAATTAAATCCTACACCGCAAGAGTCCGGCCCCGCCCAGCACATGATGTGACCAACAGCAAGAGACAA
>VYZQ01064477.1:13202-25678 GCA_013400655.1 Mystacornis crossleyi | reverse complement strand
GGAAGTCTGGAGTATAAAGACAGTATATGAGAAGTGAAGGAAGGAAAACACACTCGTGTTTTATGCTGCCAGGAGAGCAGCATTTAACCTCCTAATGGTGCTCTTTCAAGTTTTGTAAACAAGAAATATAAACACTCTCAATGTTTAGTGCTGACATTGGTGTTGGTCCTAAAGTTACTTAATATATTGCGGTTTTAACTTTTTATACCTTTCCATCAAATATCAACAGAAACATACCCTTAAAAGTGAAAGTGGTTTACACACTCCGGGGGTGTGTGTGTAGAAAATAAGGAGAATATTTTTGGTTTTCTGATTTTCTAGGAATTTAATAAGCACAGCAATGTGTATGTAACAGATGTTATGTACACAGTCATGTAAAGTTTACTGGTGTGAGTTGAAATTGAGTGATGTGGTAACCTTGAAATAGTGAAGGAAAAATTAAAGCAATATCAAATTGGAACAATATTAGTTCTGCTTCAGGGGCAGGAGCTGGATCAAGTAATGGGAGGGGAAGACAAGGCTCCTAGAGTAGTAGTAATAATAATACAATCATATTCTTCAACTCCAAATTCATTTTCACAAGCATTAATAAATGTGTTAACACAGTTAGCAAAAAGTTATGTCTGGTGTTCTCTGATAAGCAAGATGCCAAAATGCATCTTCTCTTCAAACTTGGGCTGCAGAAAAAAGTGTGCTTCCAATAAAAACTGTGGATCACCAAGACAAGTTAGGGAGAGTATGTTCAATAGCATCATATTGTTAAGGATTAGCTGAATTAGTTTGATAGTTTCCATCACCATTTATCAGTATTTAGCAATTGCTAATGGATTTCTATGTCTTTATTTAAATAAAACTGCAAGGCTGGTATAACCATTTTTTTCTCTCCCCTGTTCACAGAGTTGGTTCCTTCAATTATGAGTAACATGCTGAATCCAGATGCTATTTTTTCAAACAATGAAATGAGCCTGTCAGACATTGAAATTTATGGGTTTGATTACGACTACACCTTGGTCTTTTATTCTAAACACCTGCACACGCTCATATTCAATGCTGCTCGAGATCTTCTTATTAATGAGCATCGGGTAAGTAAAATTAATGGAAAACAATAAATTTATGAATAAAGAGTGGAATAATTTTTGACTAAGAGGCATAAATCATCTTGTCATGCCTCAGTCCTAGCTTGGCTCCCTTATAGCACGTTTTGTACAACAATTACATATGCACAACAGAAGCCCTGTTTTATTCTCAGCTTCAGCTTTGAGCAGGGAACAGTCTGTTAAGGAATAGAGTTATATTTGTCTTATTTTTAATGGGGACATGAGGTTTGTTGTTTTTTCCTGATTGTCATTTATTGGAGTCACATTAATTAATAAGAAGCTTAAGAGTTACCATTAGTATGTTTTATCCCTTGCTGTGAGTGCAGCAATTAATTTCCCTATGAAATATTTTTAGCTGGACTTCTTAGCAGGGTTTTGATTGCACTGAGTGCTTGCGGGGTGCTCTGTGCATATTTGCCATTTCAGCTGCCTTGGCTGAAGGGGCAGCATGTGCAGGAATCAGAGCCTGAATACAAGGAGGTGTTCAGCTCAGAGCACTGCCCTGTTACCTCTCCAAGCTGTGTTCTTGCATCGGTGACCACTTGACATCCAGGCAGTTTGGAGCTGATCGTTGTCACGTCTGGGGGTGGAAAAAGTTCCTGTGTGTCAGGAAGTGAAGGGGAGATGGGTGACTTGGGACTGGAAAAAGCCCCCTGTGGACTAAAAGAAGCAAAATTCTAAAAACTGTAGGACTTGCAGGAAAGCAAAAGACAAAAAGTCCATGGGGTATCTTAATAAAACTGTTTGTGTATTTTTATGCAACCTAAATCCAAATGCGTGGTGTTATTCTGCTTTTGTATTTGAATCTAAAGGTTAGGAGCTATATATAAACACCTATAAATATCCTTGGAAGAACAAACAAAATTTCATGGGTGCTACAAGCATACACAGATTTATTACCCTGCAATTTTGGCAGGTCTTGATAGCAATTTCTGTGGGATGTGTAAATATACTTTATTAAAGCTACGTGGTTCTTGGAAAAACCCATGCTACTGTAGGAGTCAAGAATAATTCTTGTGGACAAAAATTCTAATAGTGTTCTGTCTTTACTGTTTGAATGGATTTGGGTGGCAATAGCTTTCCAGTTTGTCTGGGTTAAAATCTCCTGACTTCTACTAAACAAAGCTGTAATTACTTTTTGAGACAGCTTATTGAAATACATTGTCTCTTTTTGGAATTTAGAAGGACAACAGTTCTTATTGGTGCTATCTCTGTAGCTGCTTATACTGTTAATATTTTTTTTGCCTTTACCATTAGAAAAAACCCCTCTAGACAGTGTCCATTATGACTGTCACAGTCAAACTGAAAGATGGCCAATTTTGCTCATGGCAGTGTGAGATAATACATCAAAAATTGCAAAATGCAGTGTAGGAAGCAAGGAATTGTCCAAGAGAATAAACATCAATTTAATGCTGATCATGGAGGTGGCAGCAGGTGTTCTGTGTAAGCTCTTGCTCCTGGGTTTATTTTTTTCCTGATGCACAGGCCTTGTGCCTTTTTATCAGGACTTCTGTTTCAGTCCAGTTATGCTTGTCCCTACCAAAAGTGGGGTAAGCAAGCAGTACCATTTTTATCATTTCTTGGTTTGGTTTACAAGGAAGCTTTGATTTGTGTGCCAGGGTAAGCTCAATCTTTCCTTCACATGCGCTGACATGTATCCGGAAAGACAACTTTCTATTTACTATTTATTTCTAGTAGAAACTACTTCTATTTACTATTTATTTCTAGTAGAATAAATTGAAGTAGCAAGTCAAGTACGTGGAAATATGATAAAGTCAGACATAAATTTCATTGTACGTGCTTGACGTGGTTGCTTTGGGACACGTGCAGTGCATGGTAGTTTTTAGTTGATCACATTCTCTGTCATCCCGTGATGATTTCCCTTGTGTCTCTGCTTCATGTTCCCTGACCAAACCTACACCTCTTCCAACCTGTCTGTAGGCTTTTGATGCTGTTCTTCATCCAGATCAGTAGCCTGCCCCACATCTTCTGGAAGTGGTAATAGGGATGATAGGGCTGTTGTCTTTAACTGTAGATGCCTGTACTCAATACAAATGCAATCCACAGCAGTTGCAGAGCAAGTCCTCTTCAGCAAGATGAGAACTTTGGGGGAAATTGCAGTTTATTTCTTGTAAAAGTAGCTAGAGGCTCTTGAAGCTGCATAATGCACTTTTCNAGCAGTTGCAGAGCAAGTCCTCTTCAGCAAGATGAGAACTTTGGGGGAAATTGCAGTTTATTTCTTGTAAAAGTAGCTAGAGGCTCTTGAAGCTGCATAATGCACTTTTCCCCTGAAGGCTCGTAAGTTAGCCATGTATGTATGGAGACTGTTGTAGAGAAGGTGAAAAGCAATGGCAGGTTCTAAGGCTGCTATAACGTGTGGGAGGAAAAGGAAGTAAGCTTAATCAATGAAGTGGCTTAATCAAAGAAATTGTGGTTTTCTCAGGCTTTGTCGAAACCACAGAAGCATTTCACCCTTTAAAAACAAGTGAACAAAACCCTTAGCCCAAGACATGCACCTAACATTTCTTTTCACGGCAACCTGTGCTTAAAGCAGGACAGAATTACAGTTGAGTGAAAATGGGCTTGTACTGAAAAATGTTAGACTACAGCTCACAATGTATAATGGTGTGAGCTACCTACACTGTATATAAAGAACCTGAGGGAAGAGTACATGACAGACATTCAGTTCATGTGCATCTCTAAATGAATTTTTTTAATGTATTAAGAATATATTAAATTAACTTTTTTGGACAAGAGGCTAATGTTCAAAGGTAATCACTAGAGACTACCTGGATATCCGACTTCAGGTACCAGGATGGCCTTAGATTTAAAACGGTGACCTGAAAAATGTTTAACTTGTCTTGCACTTTGTATGTATGTTCCTGCAAATCTCATCAGCCTATCAAAAATTCTCTGAAATTATTAGAGCAAATGAGAAGCATAGAAATCTTAGACTTTTAAAGTTTTGCAGAAGCAATTTTTACTTGTTTTGATTGTGGTTTTCAAATCAAATCATTGCTCTCTTTTCTTAGTATCCTGCAGAAATAAGAAAATATGATTATGATCCCAATTTTGCCATCAGAGGCCTTCATTATGATGTGCACCGGGTATGTATAAATAACTTTGTGATGAGTTATGTAGTACGGAGAACCTGGCCAAAGAAAATAAACAAAGCTTTTAAGCCTTCCAACTTTTCACTCTGCATTGATGTGTAAGGATTTTTTCATGTTTTTGTCTTTAATAGCAAGCTTTATTATTAATTATTTTTTTAAAATAGCTCTAAAGTAGAAAATGTTACGGGCATTTTGTCCTGTGGTGGGTGGGGAAAGACAACTTAGGGTGCAACAGGGTAGACCTAGGTAAAAGTCATTGATAAAAGTATTTTGGAAGCTGTGAAGGAAGTTGAAGGGAGAGTGCTCAGGTGTTCTTGAGATGGAAAGGTTGTAGATAAAATTGCTTTGATTTTTGTAATTTCATGTCAAATAGTTGATGTGATAAAAACCATTCTTTTCTTTTTTTTTTTTTTGTCCTTCTAAGTACTATTAATGANTGTGAAGGAAGTTGAAGGGAGAGTGCTCAGGTGTTCTTGAGATGGAAAGGTTGTAGATAAAATTGCTTTGATTTTTGTAATTTCATGTCAAATAGTTGATGTGATAAAAACCATTCTTTTCTTTTTTTTTTTTTTGACCTACAAGGCACTATTAATGAAGATCGATGCTTTTCATTATATTCAGCTGGGAACAGTTTATAGGTGGGTAAAGTTACTTTCTCTCTGTAATAACAATATATGCTCTTATTTTTTGAGTCTTTTAACTGCATTTATTAGTGTACAGCTTGGACTCTTACCGGGAGCTGTGCCCTGATGAGCACAGACATGAATGAGCGTTGCAGCCTTGCTGGAAGGGGTTTTCTTTGCACCTCTGTGTGTACACACAGATGTGTGCACATTTACTGCCTGACCCAGCACAGCTGATTCCCCAGTTCAGCCCTGGGAGAATTGGCAAGCTGGTTGGTCACATAGTGCTGACTCACTTTGTTTCCGGCTGTTAAATTGTGCTGAAAGACATCTAAAAATACTCTGATGACTTCTCTGCTGTTGCTTTCTATGTAAATAATTGTCACAGAGTGCCTGTTAGCATGACTTTGGTGTGGTTGTGGAGACACTTGAGAGGTCCTGCTGTGTTTGCACAAAGCTTTTCAGTTTGAACATATCAACCGAATCAAACTTGCACCACGCTCGGTACCAGATTATAAATTAAGCCAGAAACCAGACCACCTTTCTTAAAGTCATTGGACAAAAAGACTTTCACCCAGGTTTATTCTGTTGTACTCTTAGTTGTTTTCCACCACCCACCATGAGAACAAAACACCCAAGTTTGGGTTCAAAAGGTGATGTGACCTGGAAATGATGGTTTGCACCACACCTTCATGCTATTTCCCCAAACACCTGTACAGGGATGAGGGGAGGAAAAGAGAGGCTGACGGCTGTGAGGGCTGATGTCGAGATGATGTGTGGTTATACAGCTGCACTGTGAACTGTGTCAAGACTGTGCGTCTTGTGGTAAAAGTAATCTACAGCTTTGCCTAGGCAGTCATCTCTTCACTGTTGTTTTCACATGTCTGTCATCCTCTGTTGGTTTGTGCTTAAGTAGCTCCTGATGCTCGAGTGTTTTCTCCAGCAGTATTCAAATACCACTTGGCATAGCTGTCCGCAGATCAGAAGGTACCTTGCCAAATCTGATGGTGTTTCTCGGGATCTGCTTTTCATTTTGGTTGCATTTCTTTGTGCTTGCTGCTGTGGAGGGAGTGATGCTGGACTCTGTATGTTACAAAACCCAAGTATGATCCGGCCCGTTTGTGCACAAGAGCGACTTGAATGCTGGAGTCCTGCCAGCTACAGCTCAGAGTGGTGTCCCAGTTGGTGTGGGGACAGAAGTGCAGCAAAGGAGCTGGTTAATGTGGGGCTCTGCCACCACAGAAGCCCTGAGGAAGTTCGTGTATCAAGCCTTTCCACTGCAGAGCTGGTGTAGACTCTAAGCATTGAAAGCACTGGGCTTGTGAATGAATTTATTTATATTTTAATGCCTGGCAACACTTAGGAGGAAGACCAAGAAAGGGAGGCACTGAAATAATGGTCTGTTTTACAGGGCTGCAAAACACCATGAGTAGGTTTGGAAAAAAGAGACCAGCTGATCTGGTTTTCATTAGTGTTTTTTTAATGTTAAGTAAAATCTCAGCACTTCTGTGGCCTCTTGTGAAGATGTTTGCACGCCTGCAGTCTTTTAGATGCTTTAGAGCAAGATGCTTGATACTGTAAACATTCATAACCAAACCAAAGCCTTTAATCTCTTAATAGTTGATAAACTCTTCTTTCCCATTTGTTGTTACTTTTTAATGTTTTATTTATCAACCATCCTTCAAGTAATTTTAAATTTTGAGAAACTGAACTGTTCATACGGTTTAAAAGGAATTCTTATTTAGTTGAAGGTTGTGTATATTTTTCACTCTCTTAAATCTTCAAGGTCATGCTGCAGAATAATCTGGTTTAAACACTATCATATCATCAATGCAGTAGAAAAGAAAAGGCAGCGTGAGGAATTACTTTGTGTTAAGAAACTGGAAGTTCCAACCATTTCTTAAAAAATCCCTTGAGGCATAGTTTTAATGGAGACTAATAAGCTCTTTTCCCATAAGAAAGTAGAAAGGACTTAAAACTGGAATGTGTTCTGTGTGCATGAGCCTGTTAAAATATTACTTGTTTGGTAAGGAAAGATGCTGTTTTAACTTCCCAACAGAAGTGTTCCTGTGACGTTATTAGGGTTTTAATAAGATCCAGATCTAAGTGTTAATCTGTCAGAGTTTGGTGATTACTTGAAAACTTTCATCTGACTTTTGAACTAAAGGTAGTGTTGTTTTCCAGAGGTCTCAGTGTTGTCCCAGATGAAGAAGTCATTGCGATGTATGATGGTTCCCATGTCCCTTTAGAGCAAATGAGTGACTTTTATGGAAAGGTAAGACCACAAATTGGTCTTTAAAATTGGTTGGGGTGTTTTATTTTTTTTTGTTTGTTTTGTTTGTTTTTTGTTTGGTTGTTTGTTTTGTTTATTATTATTATTTTGGCATGAGGGTAGTGATGTTTAAATTTGTTCTCATTATAACCAGCAGTTATATTTTCTCTATATATGATTGACTTTAGTTCAGTGCTATGTGTGAAGTTTGTCCTCTAAAGTGACAAATGGCTTTTCCTTCTCCTGCTCGCTGTAGTTTATTCTCTGACTGTTCCATTACCAAGTCATACAGACAGAGTGGTGGAACACAGAAAATCAAGTGACTTGCTCAGTGTTGCAGAGAGTATCTGATAAAGGCTGGGAAATGAACCATATCTGGTTCATGTACTTTATTTTTTCCTGGTGGTCTGATGGCTTAGCTGGCATAGCAGCAAGTAAATGCATGAAGGCAACTCCTGCATGCAACTGGCAGAGTGACAGTAACAGGATTTGACAAAAGATGAATGATAAAAGGTGAAACTTAAATCCTGAACTTGGTCAAGAAAGTTGGTTTTTCCCTCTGGTTGGTTGCTTCCTCTTTCCCAAATAAAGAATGAAGCTGACTTTTTGCTAAAAAGCCAAGTTTATTTCACTCCTTTTACATACAGACGTTAATTCTGTGTTGACATGAAAAGCCCTTCTTTGTGATGTGGAGCAATTTATTGTTCTTGCACTTGTTCTTATTTTAAGGAGCTGAGTTTAGAATTCCTGAACCTAGTCTGTGCAGCAGCTGTGAATATCACTCTGGCATTCCCAGTGGGATGCCTTGGTCTGTTTAGGTCTATTCTTTCTTTGATCTTGGGGAGGACAGCGGCAGGACAAGAGGCAAGGGACACAAACCTGAAACACAGGAGGTTTCCTCTGAACACGAGGAAGTGCTTCCTTTGCTGTGAGGCTGACCTAGCACTGGCACAGGCTGGTTGCCCAGGGAGGTTGGGGAGTCTCCATCGTTGGATACTCAGAAGCCATCTGGACAAGGTCCTGGGCATCTGGCTCTAGGTGGCCCTGCTTGAGCAGGGGGCTTGGACAAGATGACTTCCAGCAGTCCCTTGCAACCTCTGCTCTGTGTTACTCTGATCCTGAGCTATTTGCGTTACCTCCCTTCTTACTGAGAGGTATTTGGGCTGTATTTGCTGTTATATAACGAGATTCTCTACTTCTGTGAAACATAACTATTGTTACAGCTTTTGCAGACTAGAAATCTCTTCCTCTGTTTCTGCACAAGTCATTGTAGATCCTTGCAACTTTTTATTATCTCATTTCAAGGAGATAAATTGTTTTGCCATCCTAATTAGTATTCCACTTTACTTAAACACCAAACGAGTAAGAAAACCTCCATCCTTCATCCATCAGTGCCTCTTGTTTGCAGAAGTGCAGACTTCTAGTGAAGCCATTCTCTTGACTTTTAGCTGAGCACTGTCTTGTTTTTATGAATTAAAGTACTGCTCTTAAGGGTAATGAGTTTGATTTATTTGAAAAATTGATCACAACACTTTTGATGGAGATACTTTATTGAAGGGCTTAGTTGAAAAAGAATCTGTGGCAGTGTGAACAGGGGTGGCAAAAGCTGAATATCTGCAACTAAGCTATAAGTGTTTATATGATGAACAAATGAAAGTGTTCTAATCTGAGAAATGCCTGACTTGTTTTTCTTTCCTTTTCTTCCCATCACTGTAGAGCTCACAAGGAAACACAATGAAGCAATTCATGGATATATTTTCCTTGCCAGAAATGACACTCCTTTCTTGTGTGAATGAATACTTTCTGAAAAACAACATAGACTATGAACCTGTTCATCTGTACAAAGATGTCAAGGTAGATGCCAAGCTTTGAAGATCTAGATAAACTCGTATATTTGTGCATCTTCTCTGTGAGCACTTCAGGAAGCTTCCACCTGTTGTGTCAGCCTCAGTGAAATACCTCACCTTAGATTTTGTGTGGAGTAATTATGGGTATACAACCATAAAAACATGAGTAAAATAAGGTGGAGCTTGGAAAAGAATCAGTTGAAATTTGTTTGAAAGCTGACATTCTAGGGCTGTTGTTCTTTTTGTAGATTTGAGGGGCAAACAGGGGGAAAGTGAAGAAGCTCTTGTAAGGTGAATATATTTTTTTTGACTATCAGGAATTTAACAGGCTATAGGGCATGTAAGAGGCTATAGGGAATTCCAGTTTAGAGTTTTCAGTTTTATTGCCTCTACATCTTGGCTAGTGTACAGTTATTTGCTATCTGTTTTGCCTGTTTACCTCTCTTCCTCCTCCAGAAAAACTCTAGCACTAGTCTAGAGTAATTTGACCCTCTTGATTCCTCAGGATGTATCCTGTAGAGGAGATTATTTTATGTCATGGTTATGTAATATAGAGGAGGCCAGTTCTTGTGACTTCTGCTGAAGTGTGTATAGAAATTACTGTACTATTGAGCATTACGAGCATTTTGGAAACCATATAGTGGTATTTTTTGAGGATTATGAGGACATACCCCGTATAAGTACCAAAATGGCACTACCACTGTTCTAAACAAAGCTGTCTGGTGCAGAGCTGGCCCACGAGAGCTGTTAAATGCCTCCAGAGCGCCTTTTAAGTACTTTGTTCAAATATTTAGCTTCTTTTGTCTGTTCATAAATTTCTTATGTAAATAATCAGGGCATTTGTGAGTGATTGTAATCTAAAATCTGTCAGACATACAACTTTTATTTTTTTTGCAAGGGGAAAGGAATGTGTTCTGCTCCAAAGGTCATTGGAAATCTGTGATGACTCTGCTTCTGCAGAGGACTTTCACTCCACTTCACCCTTCCGAACAACCTCTCACAGTTATGTAAAACAGCCCCTCTGCTATACAGTTTTTTACTTCCCAAAATTATGAAGTTAATTTCTCGGAGAACAGCCTTACTCTTTGTCTAGTGGTGACATCACATAAATATATATAATGTTACAATTACATGGTGTTTTTGTAAAATTGGAAATGTAAAGAAAGGAGTTGTTTTAAAAACAAGTTACAATTGCTATGTAGTGAGCATGGATATTACACTTGAAAAGAGTAAGTTCTTTACTGCTCATTGCTTTCCTTACAGGATTCAATCAGGGATGTTCATATCAAAGGAATAATGTACAGAGCAATTGAAGCAGATATTGGTAAGTACTAATGCTATAATCTATCAAAGCTTTTCTGACTGATAGTATATGATTTTTCTGGCTTCCGTATTTAAAGATTACAAATTCTAAATTTTTAAAGCTTGAAAGAGTTATTCCCACTTGTCAAAGGTGCCTTTAAGTATAACCTTGTGTTCTGAACCCTTGGTTGAATGGTGACAAAGTTCTTCAAAAGAATTTTCCAATTGATGCTGTGTTTTCCCCAATCCTCACAGAGAAATACATCTGCTATGCTGAACAAACTCGTGCAGTGTTAGCAAAGCTGGCTGATCATGGCAAGAAGATGTTTCTCATCACAAACAGTCCCAGCAGCTTTGTGTAAGTGAGCAGTTGTTTGCTGTTTAACTGTGCATTCTTAAAGGATGGGGAAGATGAAGTTCTCTACTGTAACTCATTACATGGCACGGATAACTGCACTTTGCTATGCTTTGTTGTTAATATCCCTCTATCCTTTTTAGGGACAAAGGCATGAAGTTCATCGTTGGCAAGGACTGGAGGGATCTCTTTGATGTGGTCATTGTCCAGGCTGAGAAACCAAACTTTTTCAATGATAAGCGAAGGTGGGTGTGCAGTCAGTAAAGAATGATTCAAGCAGCTCTTCCATATAAGGCTACAGAGTGTGTCATGAAATATTTTCATTTGGCTGCAATGTAAAACGAAATCATATTTGATGAAATCCTGTGTAAGGTCACCACAAAATGCAGTAACACCCAATGCTGAAGTCTAAATATTTACCTTTTCTTGCCCAAGAATGTTCCAGGAGCTGTCACAGGTCTCCTGGAGCGACTTAGGGCCACAGAAGCTGTTCTTAACATCTTATTTGCATGTTGGTGAAGTGTGCTTCTTTTCTAATAAACCTGAGAAATCTTGATGCCTTTCAAATCAGACCCTTATCTGGAAATGTCTTCTATTGCTTCTGGTTTGGGTTTTTTTTCATCACATGTGATATTTAAAAGGCATCTGTCTGGCTGACAGACTGGAATATTTGGACTAGTTGTGATTAAGTAAACTCATTTCTAATGTGGATGCCCTACTTTTACCCTTGAAAAAGGCCTGTTCCTTTCACGATTTGAAAGTGAGATAGAGGGAGGTGGGATTATTTTCCCTTTACTTTTTGCATTTAATTTTAAAAAAGAACTTTGCTATATGTCTTGGCCCCAGTCCTGTGCTCTCTCATCTTCAGGTGTCCAGGTGTCCAAAATGAGGGATTGGGCAAGATTCTTACTCATCTTTTTTTTATGTTCTCCCTCCTTAGTGGCAGACAATTCATTCTGTTTCTTCCCCTCTGCCTGGGGTCCCTGCTTTACTTCACAGCAGTTGTTCTTAAACTGTGTTTATAAATCTCGTAGGTATACTGGAGACATACCTTGCTTTTCACTGGTTAAAGTGGAAGTTTTGGAGGTTTGCTTTTTCTCTTACGAAATTGAGATGCTAGAGATATTTTTTTTTCCCTTTTGACAGATGAATATTTTTAATTATAAGACTTTAATTTCCTAAGAAGTGACAGAATTTCTACAGCAACATAACAATTGTATATTTATTCTAGACCATTTCGGAAGGTGAATGAAAGGGGAGTCTTGCTCTGGGACAAGATTCACAAGCTGCAGAAAGGCCAGATTTACAAACAGGTATGCTTTCAATAGACTCTTTCTGTTCAAATTTAATATGTATTTCCTAGAATCCCGAGCTTCTTTGGATAGAAAGGCTTCTAAAACGCGGATGCATTCTTTAAGAGAGTTATTTTAATGTCCAAAGTTGTACAAGTTCATTGGGTATTGTATGTCCTTGCCTCTTGAAGTGCTACTATTACTGAAATCACCTTTAAAATTTGGGATTTATGGTGTATAAACTGTGGACAAGATATGATATGAAAATATTTTTAGTGGCATACTGACTTCCTTTTCGTGCCTGTGAAGGTGGAAGTCACATGCTGCTACAATGTCCTGTCATTATTTCTGCAGGGTAACTTGTATGAATTTCTGAAGCTTACTGGCTGGAGGGGCTCTAAGGTTCTCTACTTTGGTGACCACATATACAGTGACTTGGCAGTAAGTAGTTTGCTTTCCCAAAATCAGAGAAAAGATCAGTTTTTCTGTTTGTTTTCTTCCTCAGTTATTCAGTGTAACACACCTTAATTTGAGATTTTAAAATACTACAAAATTTGGTGGTTAAGCCATATTAC
>VYZQ01064477.1:0-13145 GCA_013400655.1 Mystacornis crossleyi | reverse complement strand
GGTTAAGCCATATTACTTTTTTTTTTTTTTTTGAAGAAGACAAGTGCTGTAAAATGCCAACCATATTTTCCACCTGACTTGCAGCATTTAAGTTGTTTACTAGCTGTGTTCAGGAATGCTTGAGGTTGTATTCCTGATCCAGATACTGATTGTGTCAGATGTAACAGAGACTAAACACCGATATCCAAATGTGCAGGGTATGCCGGACTTGGATGACAGCTGAATGAACTTCTGTTTTGAATGCAGGAGGCAATCTTCCTGCCACTAATGGTAAATGTTCTTCCCAAGATCTTGCTCTGATTTGTATCCCCACTATCCAGGCATTTTTTTGCCACCTTGTGAACAAATGCTCTGTTAAGTGTTACTTTAGGGTAAGTGGCCACCACTTGGCTTTTTTGTAATTGATTTCATATGAATGCCTGGATGTGACTTTTCCCCTGCCAAGCTTTGCTTACATGTTTCAGCAGCAGCAGATGTTAACATTTTTTCCTCAGTCTGCTTTTAAAATGAACAGTAACTTTGGGTGCTTCAGAAGACTGAGGGCCAAAAGAAGGATTCAGCTCTGTTCTACTCTGGCACAGTGGAGAGGAGAGCACAGGTGGCAGCTGTCCTGTTGTACCTGTCAGGAGGAGCTTGAATAGCTGGGGCTTCTGGTTGTAGCCTTCTGTCAGCTGGGAGTGTGGGTAAACAGCACAAACCCAGCACACAGTTCCTCCAGGTACTGCTGGCAGCAGCAGAGCTCTCATCTACTCAGGAATTTCCTGCTGTTTGTTTTAAACCTGATGAATTGGTGTTTATTTGCAAGTGCTTGTGTGTTCTTCAATTCTCTCTCCAAAAGTGTAGGGTTTGAAGCTTAATCTGAAATTAAATTTTACTGTCCATTGGCTCAGTTAAGTCCCTCTGTTTTATACTACTGTTTGTACATAAAAACCAGTTAAATTAGTGCTGCTTGGGGATAAACAGTAGTCAGATTCTTTTCTTTTAAGTAATTCTTTTTAAGACTAATTATCTGTATTTTGTAATTCTTGGTGAATAGGACTTGACCCTGAAGCATGGCTGGCGCACTGGTGCGATTATTCCAGAGTTACGGTCGGAGATTAAAATCATGAACACAGAGAAGTACATTCAAACCATGACCTGGCTGCAAACCTTGACAGGATTATTGGAACACATGCAGGTTTGTTCTGTGTGTATGTGTGTAATCGGCTCTGTAGAGCCCAAGGGATCCAGCCAAGTTTATAAAACCTGGACATTGATGTTGCAAGCGCTTTCAGTCTCACTGAAGTGTTTGACTGTAGATAAATGCAATTATTTGTGTGGTTAATTAATAGTTTTCTCAAAATCTTGTCCCTTTTTTCCACTGGTCAACCTGGATCAGTTCCTGCTTTTGGTTGTGTAAAATGGACGTGGATAAGTTTGGTATATGGATCTCTGAAGTGTTGCTCGTGTCCTGTTAGCTGATGAGGGTTTATTAATGGAAAGGCTTATTTATCCTTAGTTACAGGTTAACCACACTTTACATTTCAGGTTCACCGTGATCCTGATTCCCAAATGATTTTGGAAGAATGGAAGAAGGAAAGAAAAGAAATGAGGTAAGACACAGGGGAGGAAGAATTTGCAGCTTGCTTTAGTAGCCAAGGGTTCTATGCAATATTTTCCGCAGGTTTCTTCGGAATTTCTCTCCGTCCCTGATTTATATTCCCTGGTAGTTACAGATCTTACAAAATGTTTTTAAAGCAGTATTCTACCTCTCTCTTGTGCAGCTCTTCTGCCCTCTGACACTTTGTACATGTTTTTGCTTTTCCCTGTCTTTAGAACAGATGTAACTTTTCTGCGTGAAAAGGTAACATCATATCAAAAATCCCTTTCCTTCTCATTTTGGTTCTTCCGTCCGCCTGTGTTCAGCTCTCGCTGTTGATTACCCCGCTTCTGCACAAATATAAAGTGCATTTCTTTGTCAAGACTTAGGTCACTTTTCCAGGTTTTTAACATGATTTCTTCAGATTACATGTAATACATCTTAGAATACACAGAAACTGAGCTCTGCACGAGACTGGATTTAGCAGTGGATTGATCACAAAGATAGGTACTAGGGCTAAAAGTCCTAATAATGTATTATCATGCAGGAGTGATCCCTAAATGCAGGGTGTGTGAAGTGCACACTTGGCAAGGCCAGCAGCTGTACCACCAACAGCGTTCCCCAGAAACGTGTAAATCAACAAAATGGGAATGATACTTGGCAGTGACTAAAGACCAGACCTTAATTCCAAGATTGTTTAAGCTTTTGGTGTGCGTTAAGCCAAATCTTTGCCTTTCCTTAGGAAGTCTTTTATCTTTAGAACGTTAGATGTCATCAGGATTTAGATAAAGGCAAAAGTCTTCTTCACAATCTCTAGAAAAGAAGGCTTGAAATGTCATATTTCTGATGTCAGAAGCAATTTATCTCTGGTGGGAGAAGTGTGAAGCTCTTCACAGCTGTGATTTCTAGATCTGGGTTGTATACGTGCAAGAGGTAAAAAAGTTCTGTGGCACATTTTGGTGTTTTGAAGTACAGTGGCAAGAGAATAACGCATAGAACAGGTTTCAGGATCCGCTTGCTTCGGGTTATGGCTGCCAGCTGGTGAAGGGACGTTCACTTTGTTGTCTTTGTTTTCTCTTTTTGGGGGACAGGGAGATGAACAGGAATTTCTTTAACGCACAGTTCGGAAGCATATTCAGAACTGATGAGAATCCAACTTATTTCCTAAGACGTCTCTCTAGATTTGCGGATATCTACATGGCATCGCTGAGCTGTCTCTTGAACTACGAACCTGATTACACATTTTATCCAAGAAGGACTCCTTTGCAGCATGAACTTCCTGGCTGGTCAGACCAGCTGTGCACTGGTACATTCAGAATACCTTTCCTACAAGAGACAGTTCAGATCAAATAAACTCTCGGTGGCTCCTCTCTAAAATGGACAAATATCTGTTGGTTTTCTTGAATGTACCTGTATTTTATTTAAGTCACTTAAATCTGTTACCTTGGTTTATATGTATTTCATACTTATTCTCATAAGGTTTGTACTTGTTTTTCTCCTCTCCTGCTCAGACCTGTGAAAACTCCTCTTACACATGGAAGAGATGATGGACTGCCAAAATAGTAGTGGGCCAGGAGGGAGGGAGGGCACATCTGAGGGGGAGGACTGCTGGTGTTCTGGGGTTGGTTATTTTTGTTTGTTCATTGGAAGCTTCGATCTGCAGCCTTGTGGTTTACAAAGAAATACCAGGACTGTCTCTTCTGGCCCTTTTCAGCACTCCAGCTGGAGCCTGTAATGGATCTTGGCGTGGAAGAGCTTAAATCCAGTATTAGTAATTCAGTGATACAGGTTAGTGACCAGTTTAGGATGAGACTGAGAGGGATGGTCACGCTTTGTACCTTTCCTTTTTCCTGCTACAGACGGAGCCTTACCTGTGAGGAGCCAAGGGCGGGAGTGTCCTGGCTCTGCTGCACTGGGCTCAGGCTCTTGGGCTCTTTCTCCTGTCTGTGCAGTTTCTGTTCTTGCCGTGTCTGTGCTTGGCTGCAGGTGGACCTGAGCCTAAAACTGAAACTTGCAGTAGCTTGGGCTGCTTCAGCTTCCTTCTCTTAACTTTTAGGTACCTTTTTTTTGAGTTTCAGAACACTTCTGAAGTACCCACTCTCTAATAATGTCATTTCAAGAGTTTTGCATTTCGAAGTGGAGACAGATCTCTCTTTAAAGCTTTGGTTTGATCCTAAATGCTGCTTTTAAAAATTTTAACAGTGTCTTATTCCAGTGGTATGCAATGTGGCTTTGCTGTTCCCTAGGAGAGAATGTATTTCATATAGCCTTCAGTAATGGACTTTTACAGTCAAAAGTAAACACGCACAATGGGCAAACTAAGAAACGAGAAAGTGAAACCCAGAGTTTTCTGATGACGTGTTTTTAGCTCAAGCCCTGAAAGCTAAATTAGGGGTGGTACACATTTTGAATAAAGAAAAATAGTTCTGGTATAGATTAGAAGTTTTATTGAATTACAGATACTGGAGGTAATGCATGAACACAAACTCTGGGTAGCATATGTGTTTCAAAGATTTGAGCTGAAAAATGTCTATTTTGCACAAGGAAAACATCTGTTGATGTATTTCCTCAAAGAGGCACTTTATAGAACTGCTATATAGTTGTTTTTAAGTAAGACTTGTTTCCTTTCTCTGAATCCAAAGGAAATATATTTGTTTTTTTAAGTGGTGCTTCCCACCCCAGCCACTTTGGAAGGCATAATATGATTAATATTTTTCAAATTTTAGTTATTAAAGGCTTGGTTTTTAAAAGCATGCAGTTAACAAAGTATATAGCATTTGGTATTCATTTTGGGATATCACTTGCTTTCTATCATGATTGTCAGGCAAACAAACTTTTGTTGACCAAAAGTTTTCTGGTTTGGTTTGTTTGGGTTTTATTTTTTTTAACCTGTCTGTATGTGCAAGTACCTAGATTGAATTTCATATACAGTATATTTCATGCTTTTAAAAGCATGTTTGCAAAGTAAAGAATGTATTCTAATTTAGCCTGCACAATTTTCTAAGTAGTTTTCCTGTATGCTTGAAATCAGTATCAAGTTCTCAGAGGTGGTTTAGATTTTATGATTTTCCTATGTTCCTGTTTCAAACTTGACTGAAGTGTGTGGTTTATACACCCGTGTGTTTAAACAGGTGAATATACTTGAAATGAGTAAGTTCATCTGACTGTCCTGGTGGTTTTGCTGTAATAAAAAGATAAAGTGTTGCAGGAACTTTGATTGTATCAGGAGACGACTTGGTGGGGCTGTGCAAGAAATATTTAGCGTAACTTGATAATGAAGTACGAAGATGGGATTATCCTGATTTGCCTTCAGTTCTTTATCCTAATGCTCAGCTAGACCTGAACTTGGTGTTACGTGTGCGTAGCACCTCTCATGCTCCAGAGATTTCAATGCACTCTTTAGGAAAAAAAGACCCACCCAAACCACTGTACATTTGTCCTGTGTTAAGCAGGAACAGTTTACTTGGCTTGGATGGTGTTATGCACATAATTTTGAAACAAAACGTGCATTATTTTCTTCTATCACCCTTCCTTTCTCTTAACTTAGAAATCAAACTTCTGTACCAAGCTATGTTGCAACAGCCAGCTGAAATAAAATATTGTTCATATTGCATGACTTGTTGAAATAAACAATGTTGCATGAAAAAAGTTAATTATGGAAGGGTTATGTTTCTTTAAAATAACCTAACTATATATAACATAAATTTAAGTGAGAATATTCAAGTATATTATTTATTTTTCAGTGCTAAAATGCTGCTTTTTAACTTTTAAAAATGTCTTGCATTTTTTAAATGATTTCACCTTGATGCTCTCTGCATTACTTATTTTAACCTTATGCTACTGATTTCAAAGAGATTTTTAGGCATGTTTAATGGGCAGTGTCTCTGTATTAATTTTGGAAGTATGGTTCATTTGAACACCAAAGCAAAATTTTTGTTCTGGTCTATCGCAAACACAGAGCTGAATAACCTATCAGTAAAAGAAGAGTTTAATGAATTGTGGAGCTTTTTTTTTTTTTGTGATAAAAATATTTAATGATTACTACAAAAATAAATGCTTGGACTTTATCTTCCGGTCTCTGTGAGCCTTAATATTTTGATTGACTGGGGAGAAGGAAAGAACCTGCATTGTATTAATTGCAGAATTCTGTGGGGAAAACTCTCCTAGATGTGAGTGTGTGTTTAAGTGTGTTTATGTTCTACATTTTCTAATGTCCGTGCAAACAAGCAGGCTTGTGTAGGGGGATAGGGGAAGGAGTTGAGGGAATTGCCTGTTTCATCCAGGTGAGTGTGTATTTACACATTATACTCTCTTCCTTGTGCTTGATAGCTGCATCAGCACCCCTGCATTTTCCCCCTGCCTTGTTCTGAGGGAAGGCCTTTTTGGGTAGTTCCCAGAGGTAACGAAAGCTTTCCTGGCCTTCCCTCCTGCCCCCCACACACTGGGGGGGATGGGACTGCTGCCAGCAAGAAAACCTTTCCTTTCTTGCCGTTTTGTGGTTTCTCCTGTGTTCTCACGTTATCATTATGATGTTAATATTTTGATGGAAGGAGGTGACAGTGAGTCAAACTCAAGATTGATTCATTTCTAATAGGGTGTGGTGACAGTGGCAGCTGTTACATTTGGGCTTGGTAAAAATACACTGGGAAGGAGCAGCAGCAGCTCCTCCTTTCAGACCTGAAGAACTGAATGTAGGCTCCGCATGGCAAGGAGATGCTCATCTTCATAGTCCCCTTTTCACAAAAATGGTTCATTTGAATGCTTTCATATCACCTGCATTTCTTACTAAAGCTGCCTCAATTACTGCTTCCCTTTGTATAGTGAGGTGAGATATAAACCAAACACCAAGCCAAGTTCAAGGAAAGACAGAGAAACTAGAGGGAGGCAAGGAGGACAGACAGGATGGTTGTGCTTCCTGCTGCTGGATATCTAACAGGAAAGTAAACCAGCAAAAAAATCCCCTCAGGTTAAAAATAGAGGTTTACCACATGTTCTGTTTCACACTTGCCTGTTCTAGTTGCAGCTGAGCCAAAATGAAAGCACAGGCCTGGAGTACTAGTAAATTTAGGATACTTGCCAAGTTAATGGCCCTGTGTGCTTGTGGCCATTTTAAAGTCTGTGAAGAAGAATAAAAGCAGTTAAATAGCAGGTGAGTGAAAATCAGCTGCTTTTCCCAGAGAGGTGTCTGCTTCTGGGCAGATTAGTGTACACTCAATTTTGCTTTTAGCACTCTAAAATAGTTGGTACTGCTCAGATTCAGCCAACGCTTCTGAGGTTGGTATCTCTGTGAGCTATATAGATGGCATCTTAAACAAAGCTGTGCTCTTTTGGTTTTTAATTTGTAACAAGATTTTATTTTCTATAGCATAGGTGCTGTTTTTTTCACAATAAGTGTAATAAAAATGTGTTTATTGGCTGACTAATACCAAATTCCGTCTTTAATTCTGGTCATGAGGACCACTGATCACAAGCTGTTGGTCATCTGAATCCTATAAAATAGAATAAAAAGAAAATCAGAAATGAACATTGCCTTAAGAAACAAAAGTAATTTTTGGAAAATTTGCTCATACAGATGGCTGAGTTGGCACCTGATATTTTTGCACCAAACAAGTCCTTTTACTGGATGCAAAACGGTGCATTTTGATTTTTAACTCTGCATGTACATGAGGGTGCAATCTTTCCGTCCTGGGATTCCCAGCCCCCTCCCTGCTGTGTTTCAAATTCTTTGGAGTGCTAGCATGGCTCTCAGCAAGGAGACATGAAGACAAAATTAGAAGGCTTTTAAAGTTTATATGGATATGTCACTTTCATCCAGTGGCATTTGAAGTCCAATTTAATTCAGCTGTCCTTGAAGATGGACTTGAGATGCCGCTGTTGACCACAGCCCCAATTTTGCTACAGGTGAGACAACTCAATTTCAAGTGGGGGGAAACAGGAGAGCCAGGAACTTAAAGAGCTGTTTCTTGAATTAATTTTTCTTTTCCAACTAGACATTTTTCTTTCATGAAGTCATTATTTTAGTAATGTTTCAATCTCAAATCAAAATGAACACTTACTGAGAAAAGATCGTAAGTAGGTTCTGGTGAAGTCAGTGTCAAAGAACTTTCATATGAGGGGTTGGTGATATTTGAAGGCTGTGACTTGTCCAGTGATGTTGTGTCAGTGTCATCTTTTGACTACACAAAAGCACACAAACTTGCTTAAATTTCATCCTCTTCCTCCAGTGCCTTAAATGGGGTGCTTGAGTTTCACTACCAACTGGTGCAGTGTCGTGATTGAACTTGCTTTACTGTCTAAACCTGTCTCTGGGCATGAACTGTGGTTTTGATTGTTGTACTATCTCAGGTCACTTAACACTGATATCTCTTTTCCTCTCCCTTCTTATTTTTAAACCTCAGCAAAAATGGGAGAGGAAGTGTGGCCCTGAAATTGTGCTTGGGGCAAAAAGTGTCTGATTAGTCCTGAGGGCTCTCATTGAAACTATTTAAAAATGCAAGTGTTTACCCTGGCTCTTGGCTCCAGGGTTTTGTTTCTAGAAGATGATTCACGTTACATGCAGGGACTAGAACAGGAAGGGATTTCTGTTCACTTCTAGGTGGACTTTCTTTTGGGTTTGTTCTCGTGTATTTTGGAACATTTTTTTCTCATCCCTCATCTCTGTAGCTTGGCTGTTGCTGACTGGTTTTGCATCTGTGTTGCTAGCAAAATTAGTTAAGAGAAATCAAGCATGAACGTGCATCAGTATAAAAACCTGCACTTTGCAATCCTACAGGCATTTCCATTTGTTTGTCTTTTGGATCTGGCCTTTTTCCTATCAAACGTTTCCACCTCCAGAACAACAAAGTAAGTAGCAGTGGAGGACAGGTGCCCTGTCAGTGGCTGTAATTCCCTGCTTCCTTAAGGGTGAGCTTTCTGGAGAGGCAAAGACTTCTGCACTGCTGTGGTGTAGTTAAATAAGCTCTGGGCCAGTCCTCGGTGTTGGGAGTGTCTGTGTGAGCAGACACTTGGGTGGAGAGGTCTGGGGGCAGCTGTAAGCTCAGGCCCAAGGTAAGTGTGTGCACCTTCCCCACTTCCTCTGTGTCTCAGTCTAAACAGCTCAAGCGTGATCAGGAATGTTTCTAGCTTAACACCCCTGGAGAAACTGGAGGTTGTGGATTTGGGAAGTGCAGTGGGTCTGGGGAAGTGTTGTCCGCCCCCTGCTTCGTGTCCTACCTGCCACCTACCTTGAAGTGCTGGAAGCCTATGGTTTTCTTCCTGAACCTCAGGTAAGAATATCCAATGAGAGCCACAATTCCAGTAACTAGACAGATGCCAAAGAAAATTCCTGTCCCAGTACTGGCATGACGAGGAATCTGGAAGCAAGGGAGAGGGTGAGTGAGCTATGGGTGGGTACTGGTCAGCTTACAGCACCCATGCAGTGTCCCTTTGAGATATGCTGTGGTCCTGAGCTGTTCTTGTGCTTGCGTTTCCTGGTAGATGTTCCCTAGAGACATTTAAATGTGGCCCTTTGATAGAATCATAGAACTGTTTATGTTGAAATAGATGATCGAGTCCAGCTATTCACCCAGCACTGCCAAGTCCATCCCTAAACCTTGTGGACCAGGGAGACAGCTGGATAATTGGGAGCTTTGCAGGAATTCATGCAGGTAAAAGATATCTATTTTCAAAACACCTTGTTGTTTTGGATAGGAATGAATGCCAAGGCAAGAGTAAACAATGCTCCTTAGAAGCTTCAAAGATCTTTTTGGAGGAACTAAAATGGAGTTTTTAAAAAATCTGTTACTTGCGTGAGCTCCATTATTTCATATAGAGAAACAAATTTATAAAGGTGGGAAGAAATTGTTCAGACAAATATTTTTGGTATAACTGATACCTTGTTTTCAACTTCTAATTCTCTTTGAAAGTAACCTTTTAAGCTGAAAGCTGCATACATGTCAGGAAAACTGGGAATATATGAATGTCAGCAATGAGTGTAGGGTGATATAAGACACAGTGACCTCTCACCACCCCGAAAACCTAAATCACTATGTACTTACAGGTTCTGATGGAGCCTTTAAAGGCTCTGAAATGATGTGGATTATCCCATTGGAAGCAATTATATCCCACTCAACAATAGCACTTCTGTCCACATACCGGATCTCGCTCTGCCAGGAAAAGAAGGAATGAGAGCTGAGCTTTGACCCTTCTCCCTTTGGTACTGAAATGGACATTAAGATGATTTCCCCACCTCAGTTTCTGACACCCAGAGAGAAGAAATACGTGGGGGGTCTCACACTGCTGCCTCCCTGGACATAAACCTGAGATGGCCCCTGGCTGGTCACGGTTCTCCTGTGCATGAAGTAGCCATCATCATTACCTGCATGCTGCCTTCATGTTGCTCTGTCCCTTTTTTTTATTCTTTTCTAATTGATGGTTTTTGTGGTCTTTGGGAAACTGCCAAGCTCTGCCTAGAAGTCCTGTTATTCCTGAGTGCCAGGCAGTCACTTTCACTGTGGAGAAAGCCACTTGCCACTCGAGTTGGCTGGCTGGAGTTTGCTTACTGTGAGCAAGGCTCTGTTGGTCTCTCCTGCCTCTCCCCAAAAGTTACCAAGAAACTTTACAAATGCCAACATATTTTTTTAATGATAAGCTGCTGCTCTCATCTCTTTACCTATCCCACAGCCATCCCTCGTAATCCTGCTGAGCTGAGAGAAGAGTTAAATGAAGCTGATATCCCCATTTTTCCATTCCTGAAAGCCACTTCAATAACTTCGAGTTTTGCAGGTAAGAGCTTGTCCATTTGCAAGCTTGTAAATTTGCAGTTTGCCAGCTGCTATCCTGCAATCTCTGGACAGGAAAGAGCCTTCTGAACTTCAGAACTCTCATTGCTGCCCACTCTAACTTTATTAAAATGCCCTCCAGATCAGTGGATTATACCTGATTACAGGGTATAGCATGAGAGGGGGAAAAGCACAAAGGTGGGAAATTTATTACAAAGGTACCTGATCAGCAGTGGGGACTTGATCTTCCTGGCCCCCGGTGTTTGTAATGAGGAGATTTTTCCCTAGACGAGTTGGAAGGGTGGTTCCATTGGTCAAGTCTTCATAAAACATTATATTGGCATTAGATAGATGATACTCGATGTCTCTCCCAGAAAGTGTCTACAGTTGCAGGCAAAATACAAGGAGTGTTAATGGATCTCATTAATCCTTTGGATTTACTAGTAAGCTAAGTGCCTGTGACCTTTTCCCCCCCCTCTGCTATTAACGCTGCAGCAAGAGCAGCAGCATTGGAGGTTACTGGGAAATCTGCATGGGAACTGTGGGACCTTCTGTTCCTGCTGGCCTCTGATGGCTGCCTGCAGCAGGCAGGACCTTAATTCCAGCAGGACAAAGGATTTTACTCTTCAGGTCATCCTACAGAAGTGATGAGACCCAGAGATATACCAAACAGCTAGAAGATGTGATAAACCAAACAGCTTGAAGAAGTGCATAAACTCTTGTTAATTGTTTAAGACAGTGTTTGATTGAAGGAAGGAAAGAAATAAAGAATAAAAGGGGCAAGCATAGGAATGAAGTTAGGAATGGATGCCTTTAATGTATTTGTGGGAAATACCAAAGCTGTGTGCTGCTTTCTTCAAATAACTGTGCTTGATGCTAACAAGCCCAACATCTGAGGCAGAATCCTTCATAACAGGGTAACTAAAATCGCTGATGGAAAAGTCTCTGTAGTGACTTGAATGCTCGATAACCTTGCACCCCTAACCATGGAAGGGAAATGGAAACAATGAATTCACGTCTTTTGTGAGCACAGTTTAAATTATATGGGATTGCACAGAAGTCACATCATACTAAGATTATTTTTGAAGCTTAAATTTCAGTGGGATGCAGAAACTCGTAACAGCTGTCTAAAAAGTGTTATTAGAACAAAGAAGGAAAAAAAGAAAAAACCCTGACCTCGTTTTCCTTTAACCCACTATCGTTGGGAGCAAAGAGAGTGGCGTGCACTGACAGGTCTGTGAGGTACCGCAGGAACTGTCTGCCCTTCCTGGAGGTGTTGGAGTAAGCCATGATGTCCTAGGCAGAAAAAAAATCCCGCTTTACTAGAGAGCAATTGTGCACTCCCGTGCAGCGAGCAGAAAAGATGACACAGTGTAAATGGCAACAAAGGAACTCTGTTATTAGCCATGAAGCAGCTCTGGAGTGACTTCACAAAGGAAGTTTTTATTCAAAACCCAGCTCTAGCTGCTGATTTGATGAGTGCATCTTAAACTGATTTGCAGAAGTTGGGCCCTTGTTGTCTTTGAAGCTGCTGATACATACAGAGCCTTTCTGAGTAGCGACAAGAAAAGAACTCTTAATATTTTGCCTTTTCCCAGTAGCAATTTGATGAAGTTCCAAAGCACTGTGCTCCTTGTGAAATTTTTCAAGTTGTGCAGAGAGTCTCCTTTAAGCTAAAGCTGCACCAGGCTTTTAATTCCAACTGAATTTCAGAACGCAGAAACGTCTCTGGGGAAGTAACTAAAAAAATAGCAATTAAGTTCTGGTTTTGGTGGTGCAGATTTAGACCATCTGCCTTGCTTCGCTAGTGCGTTGCTATTGCCTGTGTTTGCTGGGTTAGTAAAGCAAACCCTGGATGCAACACTCAGGGCCTGCTTTGCTCCACTCCCGCCCCAGCCTTGGTTCCTTTCCTACCGACAGGAAGTTTGTCAGTGTTGGGAAGGACGTCAGCACTTGCAGCAAGTTCCCACTACAGGAGAGGCCGTCCCCCACGTAGCCTGGCTTGCAGGTGCAGTTCACCTCTGAAAGGCACAAACATGGAGAGCTGTATGGGCAGACATCCTTTCCAAGAAAGCTTTAGGCCTCCCTGTGCCTGAAAAACAACTTGTAAGCAACAGGTTATGGTTTTTTTTTTAAAGTTAAAAAAGAGGCAGGGTCTCTTGCAGTGTTATTTAGCAGCCTGTGGCCGACGGAAGAACCCAAAATCTGGGCGGCTGCCTCCGTTTGCACAGAGTTACGTGGCAAAGGACCCTCTTACCCTTCTCCCTGTAGCAGAAAACATCCCAGGTTTCGCTCAGATTGACTCTTCTCCCGTAGTCCACGATGCCGACGTACCCGGAGCCGCAGTTGGGGGAGGAGAAGCCGGTGGGGTAGCCCACTCTTTCACCATCTAGCCAGCCGGCAGAGCACAGGTGGTACCTCGCCTGTGGTCAGCACAGCCAAAAGGGAAAAACTCAGGGAAAACGCTGGGTACTGGGGCTGGGAAACTGCAGATGGACTGAACAGAGTCCCCCCAGGCACTGAGGCAGCACCTGCCCTGCCAGCACTCCTCCTGTGGGTCTGAATGGGCTCTGTCCGTCTGTCTGTCTCGGGGCCTGCCCTGCACTGAGCTCTGTGATAAGGGGACCAACAGGGCCTTTCCAGGAAAGGAGATTACTTTAAAGAAATAAATTAAGCAAAATTCTGAAGTGCACATTTCTTTAAGAAGTGTTTATTTATTAAAATCCCCTTGAAAATACTCTGAAAGTCTGACTCTACCTCTCACGCCAGCATCAGTGGAAAAAAGAACTTGGCAAGCGATTTCAGTG